>CADEHL010001140.1:1809703-1959703 GCA_902827135.1 Harpagifer antarcticus | reverse complement strand
TATTTTGGGAACTGTTAATTGGTCAGTACTTTGTCTGAAACTCAGCTCAAGCTTTAAATAACTAATTGTTCAGTTGCATTAATATGTTGGGAATCCTGAACTCAACCCCACGACAGGACGACCAAACGTTGATGTATTTCTCTCAGAAGCCTTGAGGACTTTTCCTCCATGTTGGATAAAAAGTGTAATCGTAGCATGAATGAACAGATCATTATTGACCGGGACAAAACCTTGCATCAGTATGTGTTAGGTGTCTTTAGGCATGTTCGAGCATACGTCTACTTAAATTATTATCTTTGAAAATGACTCAAAGCAGAGTATTTTCTTCAGGTCATTTTCAAATCCATCCCTGTCCACAATGAAACACTAAACTAGAGGAAACCAGCTATTTGTGGAGTGGAAAGACAGGAACTACTTTGGTTGCTGATTGGCTAATGGTTACACAAGCCAACACATCGTTATGACATCACAAAGTGGCCAAAGTCTGATCAGCTCATTTTCAGACAGGTTTTTATAGAAATGGATCAAAAAGAGAGAGAATCTTTGTTCCTGAAACTTTTAGAGTCTCTTTCCACAGAGGGGACACATGTTGATGTAGAAGAGACATGAAGAAGAGGGGACACATGTTGATGTAGAAGAGACATGAAGAAGAGGGGACACATGTTGATGTAGAAGAGACATGGAGAAGAGGGGACACATGTTGATGAAGAAGAGACATGAAGAAGAGGGGACACATGTTGATGTAGAAGAGACATGAAGAAGAGGGGACACATGTTGATGTAGAAGAGACATGGAGAAGAGGGGACACATGTTGATGTAGAAGAGACATGAAGAAGAGGGGACACATGTTGATGTATAAAAGACATGAAAACTTTTGCATAATAGGTGACCTTTAAATAACTTGTGTACGTCTTCTCCAGATTGGTGTTTGGCCATTAACGTCACCATCACCCCTTACCCCTTCACGGTGGCCCAGGAGGGTCAAAACATCACGCTCTCCTGTGTTGTGTCCCAGCGGAGACGAAACGCCGCTCTGCCGGTGGTGAAATGGACGTTCCTGCCCGCGGGCACGGACCGACCGGAGGACGAACTCCTCATCGCCCGTGTCAACATGAGGAAGGCACGCTTCTACGGGAACTACACGAAGAGCTTCACGTGGCCCAAACTGAAGCTGACGGTGGTGAAGCAGGGGAAGATCTTTGACCTGGTGATCCTGAACGTGTCCGAGGGGGATCGAGGGCTCTACATGTGCCGGGTGCAGGAGTTTAAAAAGCACCAGGACCGCTGGAAGGCCTCGTCGAACTGCACCGCCGCTACTGAGCTCAGAGGTGAGGCTGAACCTATGGTTTTCACTTTTACCTGGAATATTTTCCCAGCAAGAGCTCTAGAGCATCACCATTCTTAACCCTCCTATTGTCTTCGTTTCCCCCCCTTACTTTGGTGTTCGCGAAAAATGTGACCGGTCCTGTTTTAACTGCATTAACACAAAAACCATTAATCATCACCACATTTCATTTAACACCCTTTCAAATTGTACATATTGTATCAGATACTGGTACACATGAAGAACTGCAGTACGTATACAAAGAACAGACACTGAACATGTATTGGTGTGCCAGGTGTGATCCATGTGGGGGGAGGGGCACATAAGAGCGGGAAATGTATCAAATTGTTCTGTGTGTGTGTGTGTGTGTGTGTGTGTGTGTGTGCGAGGTGTGATTCACATGGGGGGATTGGGCACATAGGGGGGGGGAACACATATAGAGTGTGTGTGTGTGTGTGTGTGTGTGTGTGTGTGTGTGTGTGTGTGTGTGGTGTGTGTGTGTGTGTGTGTGTGTGTGTGTGTGTGTGTGTGTGTGTGTGTGTGTGTGTGTGTGTGTGTGTGTGTGTGTGTGTGTGTGGTGTGTGTGTGTGTGTGTGTGTGTGTGTGTGTGTGTGTGTGTGTGTGTGTGTGTGTGTGTGTGTGTGAGGTATGATCCATGTGGGGGGAGGGGCACATAAGAGCGGGAAATGTATCAAATTGTTCTGTGTGTGTGTGTGTGCCAGGTGTGATTCACATGGGGGGATTGGGCACATAGGGGGGGGGGGGGAACACATCTAGAGAGTGTGTGTGGTGTGTGTGTGTGTGTGTGTGTGTGTGTGTGTGTGTGGTGTGTGTGTGTGTGTGTGTGTGTTGTGTGTGTGTGTGTGTGTGTGTGTGTGTGTGTGTGTGTGTGTTTTATCTGATCCGGATGGTTACTAATTCCTTTTCTTTATGGCGGTCATGTTTGAGCGGGAACACCATGGTGTTACAAAGTTGACTAAATCATCCAAAACTCAATGAAAGTGGAGATCAGTAATTGTTATGTTCAAATGTCTCCTGTGAAGGATGTCATGAAGCCTGAATGCAATCGAATGTAAAACTAAAAAGGTCTGATTGATGAAAGTAGTGAATCGGTCAGGAGGAGGGTTAAGGGTTTCATTTACCAAAAGGGTTTTTATGAAAAAAAAATTAAAAAGTGACCTTCAACTACAATTTATAGTTTGCTCGCTTTGACTTAAATTTTTATGGTTTTGCATCCGAAAAAGTTTTGGATAGAACCTCGTACTTTTGTTGTTCTGTATAATATGTATATAATGATGACGTATTGGTACGATTTCATTAGAAATGATTCAACAGAAAATCATGAAGTACAGATATCTCTGAACTTATCATTAGTTACAACTAAACTTCTAGCCATCCGTTATCAAAAATACATACAATTTAATCCTTTTCTCAAAGTCTTTCAGATACTTCTTGTTAGCTAGTAGATTTATCCCACATCCTTGTGCCCTATTCGAGAATTGGTGAATGTTTAATTTACTATTAGGACATAGTTTCTCAACCCTGGAGGTGGAACCCACTGTTGAGTTTCTGAAAGTGGAGTTAGATCAGAAATTGGGGTCTTAAGCCAAAATTCGATGGGGATCCTCTGCTCTTAATCCCTAGTTGGAAGAAGACACCAGTAGCTGATGCCTAGTTTCTCTCAGGATGACATCACTGCGTTTGATGGTGCAGGGCGGTGACTTAACAGCTATTTCTGAAACCACAACAGAAGCAATTACAGATGCTGTTTTGATAATAGTAAAAACCGCAAAGAAGTTTTTGCCAGGTTTGTCTGCAGAGATCTACTAAGACTGCTGATGATGAGCTCATGAAACTGTTGGAGGCTTTAGTTGAATAATCGGTGATTTAGACCGCAAGAATTTAACTGGAAAGAAAAGGGGCATGACATCTGTTTGTGCCAACTCTGCCAATATCAGCAAATTAGGCGATGTTCACAGACTTGCAGACCTAAAGAAGACCCCCAAATTATCCAAAATGGTGATAACTCTAGACTGAAAGCAGTGTGTCCTTGGGGAGCAGTTCTGCATCTTCAGTAGTTTCTCTTACCACATCTGCATGATCTAATCCATCTGTCTGAAGAGCTGAAGAGGCAGTGAAGAGGGTTCGCCCTGTCCTGCTTTTGATTTGGGACGGGACATGTCATTGGTTAGGAGCTGGGGTTAAAAGGATCCTCCATCTCAATAAGTTGTGGCTTTGAGTTGGAGTACTTGATCTTGGAGACAGAGCAGAGAGTGTGAGGTTTCAATGCCACCGCTGACACAGGAGACGCTCACACAACGGAACGAATGACAAATCCACGGCTACCAGATACTGCAGAGAAATCTCTTTACTTTTATAAAAGCCTGAGACATACTTTAAAAGCTTTGAGTTTTTCTCTACGTCCTCGCAAAAGAATATTTGATTTGCAGTTCTAACATTTACCACGCAATCTGTCAAACATCAATTACAGTAAGAGCTTAGTACACAAGAGCAGCTAGTCTTCGCATTTATAGCCAGCAAGTATCACTTGGCTGAAATCTAAATTGTGGCGAGCAGATCATGTTAGCTGTAGCTACCTAGCTAGCCAAATGAGCTAACGTCGCTAGTTCATAAGAGGGAAGAACGTTATCTCATACTAACTTTCTAGTGTTTCTATACAACAGTTTTTTAGCTTGTGAATGGGTTCAAACTAGACACGTAATGCTGCACGATATGATGTTTTACTGTCATCAACTTGTGGAATAAATCGTTAAGTTTTAGTTGAAAGAGAGTATCAGTTAAAAAAAAATTCAAATGTAGTCTTCTTTGTGTGTCCTTAATGTGTTCAATCAAATATTGTTGGAAGTAATTTCCTTTCAATTAGTTGTATTTTAGCGGTACACTTCGAGTAGCAAAAAGGCAGTACTGAATACACGTTAATATCTGTGTATTTGTTGAAAGCAATATTGCGATATTGAACAACGTTATTGCATGCCTGAGTTGATAGAACTGGGATGTTGTCCGTTTTTAGAGGAGGACGATCGGGTTTTTGTAAATAGTGATGCTATAATCAATATTACTTTTATTTACTCCTAACAGATTGGAAATGTGTCACCTTCTGTTAAAGCTTTTTTTTTTTTGTTTAGTCAGTGTTGCGTCAAATATCAGCAGAAAACTGGTTGAAAGGATTTTCTTTGAAATTGATGTTTGAAAGTAAGAAATTCAAAACGTCATCTTTGCAACCAATTTGAGACAATTCCTTTGTTTTTAAGTTCAATGCTGTTTAACTGAGAGTTCAACAACACTAGACGTTGCCCACCACTTTTTCCATGGAAGTGTTCCTACCGGTTTTGTGACTTTTCGGGGTGTCCGGAGCCAAGTCTGGGCCCAGAGTGTTGACATTGGCTCTGACAAAGAGTTTCCCTCCCAGAAGGAGAGACTCAGCAGAACTGGAACAAGAGATAGTTGTGCTGAAGGTGAAGCTGGAGTGTGTGTCTGCAGTGACAGTAGAGTGGACGCTGTCTGGCTCTTCTGAGGTCGAGGACGTGGAGAGCTATTTTCATCCGAGGAAGCGCCGGTCCATTGTGGTTTCTGAGATATTAATAAATAAGGCTACTGTGACATTTCTGAATGAATACTGCAATTATAACATGAATGGCAATACATGTACAGAGGGAAATAAAGGAAGCCCAAAATACCTTCCCTTGTTTACTCCAAACACAGGTCTTGTAATTTGGATTTCCTATTGGTTATAAATGGATTTCCTTTATAAGCAACGTTTGGTGCTTTCAAATTTGACCGAATGCTTTATTTCTATGCTTTTGTTACAGACAGACAACACCTGTACGTCACGTCTGTAAATACCTTTGTGTTTTAATTAAATGGATAAATAAGTCGTTGTGGTCGATTAAAGCTAGGACTACATTTATTTTATCCAAATTTGACTTTTCATCATCGGTTTTCCGGTAGTATAACTTTCAAAAGCCAATTTTGTGTGACTGATAAGAAGTAAATAAGAAGCTTTTTGTGAAAGCACAACTTTTTTGGTAAGTAAAGGGATGTCATATCAGGTACACATCTGTTCATAGGTACACTTCACTCATTATATACTGCACTTCCAAAAGTTGTGAGATATTCTGATATCTGGAGTTTAGCTCAAATGAAATGCTGTACAGACCCCTTGTGAAAATATGCAACCTTTGTTAGATAGTTCCTTTTGTTAGAAGCTTTTTACGCCCAATTTGTCGTACAGGTCATTGTCAACTTGTCCATTTGAGTCTAAATTAAAGTATAGCATAATAAATTTAGGAGAAACAAAATTATCTCCAAGCTACACTTGTGTATAAAATTAATAGTCAAAATCGAGTTCTTAGTTGGTGTTTAGCTTAAAAAATGCTGGATCCTACATGTCCCCTAATGCTACTGATTAGCATCTCTTAATAGACCATTTCTCAGACTTCACACTCCCAGTTTGTCATGCAAGCTTTTTGGTTACCCTACCCATGTCAATTTAAATCCATTAAAATCAGGGGAAACTCAAAGCTAAAATGTTCATTTTTGTCACCCTATGAGTTCCCTATACAAGACAATCTCCAGGATCTAGATTGGGTAATTGTAATGGCTCCAACAACACTGGAAAACGGCACTATTTCTATCCAGCAGAGCAGCAGGCGGTGGTTTTCCCTCCCAGTATCAACACCACCGCTTGACAGCCATGATAAACATTAGCTTCAGTTAAAACCCCTGTGGGACCGTTGCTCCTGGACCCCACTTCACATGAGAAACAGCAGATCACTGGGACTTTCTGTGCACAAATGTGTGTCTTTGTGACGTCTAAGAAGTGGAATTCCTGTGGTCGGATAACATTAGGTGACCAGGTGTTTCCACAATCGCACAGAACTCCCATTACTCTACCGACTGCTGCTATAACAAACACATGCTGAGGGGTCACAGGGTTCGGCAGGGAAAGTGAGGGCAAAGTGGACTCAGCCTCCTCCTGGCATAAACAAACTGGATCGCTGGGTATTTCTTTAGCACATGTGGGCGACTGCAAGTTAACAAGAGTGCCTGGAGAGAGCAGGAAGAGGTGCACGAATTACGGATGTGGCGTGGGTTTAAGTATAGTGTTGTTTTGGCAGTTTTACAAGAAGAAGAAATCTGAAATATCGCCGTTCTGGGGTCACAAACATCTCTGAGGTTTTCTTTAAAGGTCCCATGTCATGGCCATTTCTATTGATCATAATTCCATTGTTGAAGTCTACTAGAATACATTTATATTGTGCAATTTTCCAAACACACATTTCTCATACAGCATCTCTGTATAGTCTGTGTATTCACTCTCTGTCCTAAACGGCTTGTTGGAGCTCCTGCCCCCCCCCCCCCCCCCCTTCCTGTGAGCCCAGTGGCCGTCTGCGAGACACAGCGAAACCCAGCCAGAACACACACACACCCGCAGCCTGGCTGGGAGTTTGTGTGTGTGCTCAGGCTGAGTTCCGCGGTGTCTCGCCGGCCCCACACCAGTAAGCCAGCTCACAGTGTCAGCAGCGAGCCTCGCAACGTCCCGCCCAGTGTGTGTGTGTGTGTGTGTGAGAGAGTCAGCGGATTGGTCCAAACGTAACGGCTCCGCGGACGTTACGTCACTATACCCAAAATACGTCTCTATACCCAAGAAGTAAACAATGGAGAAAGAGAAATGTCCCAACGAGGCGTTCTGGGGCAGCAGAGACAGGTCTTCTCTGTGTTAGAGTTTTACTCGCTACAGGGTGCACTTTGAGGGTTTGTGACTCTGCAGACCGTTTACATGCAGAACAACCTTCATAACACAAGGGGACGGGTCAGAACCGGAAGAGCATGACATGGGACCTTTAAAAGCTAACAAAAATAGGCCTATGTAGATTGCCATTATAGTGACATATTGAGCAAATGTTGCATTTTGTTATATTTTAGAGCTATACTGAGAGCAGCAGAAAAAAGCAGAACTGAATGCACGTTCATATCTGTTTATTTAGTCCAAGTAATATTACAATATTCAACGTTGTAGCATAATGAATAGTACTTGGATGGATCGGCAGCTTTACAATGAAAAAGGAATCTGAAATGTTGCTGTTTTGGGGTCACAAACATCTCTGCAGTCATTTTTTAAAAGCCAACGTTAATAGACGTATGTAAATTGCCATTAGAGTGACATATTGAGTATTTGTATATTATATATGCTACTTATAAAGTATTTTATTAGCATCCTTTCAAGAAAATAACTAAAAATATTGCCGTTTTGGGGTCACAAACATCTCTGTAGAGTTTTTTTTTAAAAGCCAACCAACTAGGCCTATGTACATCGCCATTATAGGGAAACTAAATGTACTAATATAATCAAATTCTTCGAAGAAAAGAAGCAACAGGAAGTTAAAGGGTGAACCATTGAAAGCTTTGTAAAGACACACAACATCCCGTCATTTATAATACAGTAAATTAGAGGCGAGAGACACAGAGGATCATTATACACTCCAGAACATTTCTGTGTATTCATGTTTACAGTGTTGGGTTTGTTTGGGCACAAAAAAGAAATCCACAAATCTGAAAGTCAGTCTCTGTGGATCTGATGAACAAAAAGATGTGTGTGTGAATGTCTCCACTGTAGTCCGATGCCGTAGCTTTTAAAAAGAAGCCATTCTCTAGATGAGACACACAGAACACCAGATTCATCCCATTTCTGATTATTCCAAGATGTGCAGCTGCCTCACTGACGGAGCAGAATCTGAGGCAGAAACACCACATAAACGTCACGGATGTTATCGCGAGTTACGCTGTGAATAATTGACGGTAGAGGGAGGGCGGGGTTTTAAATTAAATCATCTGTCATTTCAAACAAGTAGGAGAAAGTCTGACTCTAACCTAACTGTGCACGGAGAGAGGGTTTTAAGATAAGAGGTTTTGTGTTGCAGTGGGTTGTGCGTTGGTGTTGGGATCAGAGGTTCAAACCCCACTGCAGTCAGCATCATACTTGCCAACCCTCCCGATTTTCGCGAGAGACTCCCAATTGTATTGCCCTCTCCCCCCCCCCGCGGTGGTTTTGAAATGCTCCCGATTTGGATAAGATAAAATGAAATGTAAGATAAGATAGAAGTGTATTGATCCCAATTTGTGACATGTTTGTGTTGCAGCAGCATAAAAAGACATGGCATTGTACAATAAGAAATAAACAAGAAACTAGAAAACATACATGTTGAGTTACCACAGATACTCCGATGAACTAATGTTTGCAACATTCACGCTCCGAGTTTCCATCCAAATCTCTAGAAAATCTGCATTAAAAAAGTGAATGAATGCATGTTGTATCTATCTACTAGTATAATGCATTTACTAGGAGTGTGTTGATTAAGATAGGCAGTAGTTTGGACCTTTTCTCCAGTGGGAAAATGTTTATACCGTTGCATAAGAAGATAGCGAAACAAATGACGTAATTAAGAGCGCCAATCTAACGGGGGGAAACAATGTCGAAAACTGGATGTAAATATGGATTTTCTCTTTATTTCATAATGTTAGGAAGGTAACATCCTGGAGCGATGAGTAGATGGATTAAATATACCTCTTATCTAGTTACTTTTGCAAATCTCAAGCTTGAGTTGAGGTTAAAATCACCTTTTATTCGCTAAAAAATCACTTTGGCCAATTCTGTTGTGAACGCTACATCAATCATTTATGTTTTAGTTTTGTACACAAGAACTGTCCACGGAGGATCCACTTAATCACTGCTACTTTGTAGATGCAATCAGCAGAAGCTCCTCCAGTCAGCACAGACAGTCTTCCTGTGGGAAAGTCTCCAGTCGGCAGCTTCTGGTGGTTTGGGGTATTTCAAGATGCCCTGCTGGGTGTCACTTCACAAGCTTCCTGCCACCAGCACAGCGAGAGAACAGCCGTGTTAAGACTACTGTGGTCACATGGGGTGAAGGTGTGTGTGTGTGTGTGTGTGTGTGTGTGTGTGTGTGTGTGTGTGTGTGTGTGTGTGTGTGTGTGTGTGTGTGTGGTGTGTGTGTGTGTGTGTGTGTGTGTGTGTGTTTGTGTGTGTGTGTGTGTGTGTGTGTGTGTGTGTGTGTGTGTGTGGCCTAGCATTACTATACTTGTGGGGATCTGTTTACACGGTCACGTGTGGGGACTCGCCTCCCTTATGAGGGGAATCATTAATTTTAGGGTGAAGACTTGGTTAGGGTTAAGGTTAGGGTTAGGCATGTGTTGGTTAGGTTATGGTTAGGGTTAGGATAAGTCTCCAGAAAATGCATGTAAGTCAATGCAATGTCCCCAGAAGTGATTTGCGACACATTTTCTCAGACACTTTGGACACGAGAAGCACATAACTGGGATTCTCGTTACACAGATTAAGGCTGCGTTCACAGGCCTTTGATTCCCCACCGGTGATAAAATTGGTGGTGTCGCAGTTATCTGCTTCGTGCTGAGATTTACATGAAGACATGTAAGATATGGTGACACTGAAAAGACTAAGAAACATCCATTTAAAATACTAAAAACCACCATGAATTAAACCATTTGATCGCTCAAAATCTCACTACATCTTTTGGGGGATTTCAAGTTTTAAGAAATGTGTTCAAATGTCATTACTTTATGCCACCTGTTGTGTGATTTAGGATTTCATTTTACAGAAGCAAAGGATAGAGTTTCTAAAATAAAAATCCTAACGTGTATTTTTGAGGGTTTTTTCCACTTGTATGAAAGAAGATGTTACGGAAGCAGAAAAGGGTCAAATGTTGTGTATGAAAAACAATGTGTTTTAAGTCTTATCTTGCAGATAATAATTTGCTAATAGCTTTGACTTACTTACTTAGTCTTCTTCATGGTTAAGTGGGAACCTCAGTTTCCGAATTCAACAATCTGAATGATTAGTAAATCAAATGGACTGGGATCTCAATGTTCTTGGCAAACGTTTAATGTGCATGTTGTTGATGTCTCAAAAGAATAAACTCTAAGGTGGTACATCGTCAAAATTGGTCACAGGTTGCCTCGTTAGTCATGAAGAAGAAAACCGCCATGCATCGGTGGATGTGAGGAGAAGGTTTACTATGATGCATAACTCCAAACCAACTGCATTATTTCATCCTCCAAATGAAGTTGAGCCCTCTGGACACGGGATTCAGAGACGCAGGGAGGAGGCTACAATTAGCTTTATTTAAACTCCAGCCAGTGTGTAATCAGGCGACAGGGAGGCCACAGTGATGACTATGACCTAACATACTTATCTTCTATGTCTCCATGTAGTGCATGTCCTACCGGCCACCAAAGCCAAAGAAAGCCTGTGGAGCTTGTTTGAAGGTAAGTCGTCATTTTGTACGTGTGTGTGTGGATGTGTGTGGTGGACATGCACTGTATCGTCCTTGGCATGCAGACATATTCCAACCCAAAGGACAAAGTAGAGTGTCTTGAAATAGCTCAGCAAAACATGTCCTTGTGATTTTCCTTCAGACCTTTCGTAAAGTGATATCAGGCTGATGTGTGTGTGTACATGTTTTTGTGTTTCAGATGTGTACCTGTGTGCAGTGCTGATCTGCTCAGTTGGTTTGCTGTGTATGTGCATGTTCACGGTGACAGTAACATGTCAGTACATACAGAGGAAGCAGAGGTTAAAAGGTTAGCAGCAACATCAAGTTTACTCCAGGACCGACTATTGTTCCTATGGCCCAATAACTCGATAAGTAATTGGATCAATAGCCCATTTGTATGATGGCCCACAAAAAAACAAACGGCCATTGCTTCAAAAAGTGCTCATTCTCCTTTCAACAAACAATAGGAACAGGCTAATTATTATGAAGAATGATGTGTGGACCAATCGGACTGGATTACGGGCCATTGGACAAATGCTCTTTTTGCCTCGTCCATTGGGAAACAAATTTTCTGATGTCTCCATTTCACCTTTTGCCCTGTTTCTATATCATTTTCCTTGTCTGTCTCTTCATTCCTTTAGCCACCTCTCTCGTTTCTTTCGATGCATTTAGCTAGTTCAGTCTATATTTTGTAAATGACATGACGTTGTGTTTTATATCTGCAGATAATTACCTCTTGGTCAAAAGCTCTCAGAACAGGTAAGATGTTAGGGTGAAACCAACACAGCCATAGAAGTATACAGACGCTCAAATGTTCTTATTGACATTAACCTCTTGTATTCTGGTCTCACTACAGCTCGGGAGAGACCGTCACCAGCATGCTCAATATGTCTCCTGCTCTGCCTAAGAAAGAGAGGAGGTACAGAAAGAAGAGGAGCAGAGACTACCAAGAGGAGATACCTCCAGAGATACCAGCAAAAGGTGAATAAGAGGCTATCAGTGAGGAACAGAGAAGTACACATCCTTTACTCAAGTAGAAGTACAGATACTCGTGTTTAAAAATACTCTGGTAAAAGTAGAAGTCTGACTAAACTTCTTTACTCAAGTCAAAGTAAAGAGGCTTTGAAGTGTGCTTCAGTAAAAAGTACCCATAACTAGCAGCTGTTTTAAAGAGTACCTGACCTCCCTTTATATCAATAGAACAATAATGTCATTGTTAGCTAATGAATGTTTCCATGCTGAACAACGGCAACATGACAACGTTTCCATTGGTCCCTCTTCTTTAGAGAAGACCAGGAAATGATGGATACACGTATCGTGTTCAAATCAATAGGCACGCAATGACTCTAAAGAATAATGATCACGCATCAAACACACATTCAGACTAAAGGAACCAGCTGTTTGGAAAATGAGAGAAGTAGAAAGTACAGGTATTTGGGTTCAACATGTAAGAAGTAGAAAGTACAGGTATTTGAGTTCAACATGTAAGAAGTAGAAAGTACAGGTATTGAGTTCAACATGTAAGAAGTAGAAAGTAGAGGTATTTGAGTTCAACATGTAAGAAGTAGAAAGTACAGGTATTTGAGTTCAACATGTAAGAAGTAGAAAGTACAGGTATTTGAGTTCAACATGTAAGAAGTAGAAAGTACAGGTATTTGTGTTCAACATGTAAGAAGTAGAAAGTACAGGTATTTGAGTTCAACATGTAAGAAGTATAAAATACAGGTATTTGAGTTCAACATGTAAGAAGTAGAAAGTACAGGTATTTGTGTTCAACATGTAAGAAGTAGAAAGTACAGGTAGTTGTGTTCAACATGTAAAAAGTAGAAAGTACAGGTATTTGAGTTCAACATGTAAGAAGTAGAAAGTACAGGTGTTTGTGTTCAACATGTAAGAAGTAGAAAGTGGCGTTTGAGGTCAACATCCGCCCCTTCCACTTATAAACTCTTGAGTTATGGAGCACCATGGGGAATGTAAATGGATCATGTGTATCCACCCAAGTCAAAAGGTTATTTCGAATTCAGTACCATCTTCATGATTGTCGTGATGTGGTAGAGTTTCCAAATTCCTAAATCCCCTACTGTTGAAGGGCAGACGTTTATTTGTGCTGTTATTTGCAACTTCTGTTCCTTTTGATCCAATAACAATCTGTTTGAAACACTTTGTAAAGAGGGAAGTCTCTCAAATGTGTGGTTATGAATGGGGGTCTGGTTCTTGTTTAAATCTTCAGACCCCTGCAAAACCACTGAATTTTGTTTTGTCCCTGCAGCTCCCATTGGAGACAAAACACGGAAACCCAAACTTTTAAAACCACAACCAAGAAAAGTAGTCCTGGTGAGTTCTGCATGCCATTTTCATACAACGTTCATAACTGCCCAGTGATAAAGGAATCTACCAAGTACTTATTTCTGCATGCTTTAAACTAATATGGGAGGCATTGGCTTATATCACTTCTTTTTAATAGTTCATGCATGCATTGCTTAAAACCTACCGTACCAAGCAAGGCATTGTTATTGTGTCACATTGAATGGAGAGCAACTATAATGTGCCTGTAATCAAAAGTACCAGAAAGTGTCATAAAATGTGCCACATACCCAAGGTTTAATTTGGTTTAAATTGTCACTTCACTAAAGTGGCAGCTTGGCATTTTAATGGCAAAAACTGCGGCAATAGAAGATTGACCTAAACCCAAGACTCTTGTTCGGTGGCCTCTGGGTCCAAACAGCTAAAATGTTACGAAACCAAACCTATAAAGCTTTGGGAAACCAACAAGAGGAGAAACCTTTAACTGTTTGGAGTCTCTGCTTGCTAACTTCAGTTTTAAAAGATGTTCTGTCTGTACTCATGTTCTGTTCAATGTTAGAGTTCAACATCCATGCTTATTTTCTAACCACAAATACCACTTCCTTTCCCTCTGCCCCTTCTCCTCCATCATTATTTCTCCTCTGTTGCATGGTCCTCTACCTCCAGCCGAAGATAGTGGAGGAGAATCTGACCTACGCTGAGCTGGATCTCGTGAAACCAATTCCTGAACCCAAGGCGTCGTGTAGCGGCACTGTTTACGCTCAGATTCTGTTTGGGGAGCAGCAGCTATGAGACAAACACACACACCACTACTAACTGTGCCTAATGTAAAAAGCTTTGTCTATTTATAGTCTGTATTATTTTGTATTCAAACGGTTTTTGAATGGCGAAATGTGTCAAAATGATGACGTAATGTGTACATAGGATCTTATATGTTCTTTGATAATACTTGCTTTTCTGATTCAAAGGGACATCTTTTGCACCAATGTTTGAATTCTGCGTTGCTTAAACTAGGAACACAATATTTAAACATTTGCACAGATTTAGACCAGATTTGTCCATCGTGGAGGATACTCAAATGTGAACAGATGAAATATGTACTTGTTGATTTAGTGGGCAGTATACTGATTGATTATGTAGTATGTGCGCATGTGATTGGAAACACCACCCTTGTCTTGACCTTTTATTTGAATTGTGGGAAAACCATCTTCTTATGAAAGAAGTAGATTCAAGATATCCCATATTGTTAAGGATGTCTATTTCTAAAATGTGATTTACTTTTATCGTGTTCCCAGCATTATCGGTGTGTCAGCCCGCAGTTCATAACGACCGCATCTCCACAGAGTTGATATTTAAATAGCTATTAGCCCACCGACCTCACCCAGAGTCAAGTACGCGAGACCATGCAAGCTCTTTCATCTGGTGCCAACATCAACTAAACAGGCCGTTAGCGAGAGCGTCTAAATCCGAGGGTGGAGTCACGTCCAGGCTCGATACCCATGTAGACTTACTCCTAAAAAGGCTCATACTATACATTCAATGTGCTTCGAACTATGCGGCACCTGATCTATAAACAGGGACACACTTTAGAAACTGTGTCTGGACTATTTCACGTTAATGTCTACTTCAAATCTAAAGCTGATTTCGTTGTTTGAGATAATAATTCATATCAGCTGCAGTCTCTCATACCTTCATACGATCTCCTCTCTTCCTCACTTTCCGTGAATCTGAGTGTGAAAGTGCTTAGTGCTTCCTTTTCCATTGACTGATCCTTTGGATTCAGGCATGGAAAAGCAAAGGAGAGCTTTTTTAACACTGAACCTGAAACCCAGACATAAAGGCACCCTCCCTTCCCCCAAGGCCTCCACTATCTCATGTGGAATAATCCATGCAGATGAAGCCCTCCGCAGATATAAGTCTCACTTTTCGCTGCATGCCATCGGAAGTCCACCCTTTACGTCAAACTTTAGCTAAACCAGCTACTTATCTGATAACCAATATTTAGAGTAGTCAGTCACCAACTAAAATGCTTTGTCTCTTCAGTAAAACATTTAAAAATCTACTTATATGTGGTATTTTAAGTCATATAAACTATGCTTAAGTAGCTGGGGATTGTTTGATGGCCCATTATTCTGAAGTTACCAAAAACCGTCCCCACAATAGCGCCGTCATGATCCGCCCTACTCTGGCTCTGATTGGCTGTTTCTTGTTGTCTTAGTTGGTCGGATATATTTTGGATCAATGGCCGGAATAACAGGCTGTAGGACAAATGGAAATTGGACATTTAAAAATTGTTATGGGCCATCAGAACAACTGCATGGCACCAGGTAGCTAACAGCTGACATGTATTGCTTTAGTAAAAAAGTCAGTATACCATCACGAAAAGACAGCTGTCTATGTCTTTGTCAAGTAAGTCGAGTTGTTGTTCTCAGAAGTAGAACAAAAGCCTATTTCCAACATGGCTGCCAACCAGTGGACACCAACAAATACAGATTTCTAACTATTACCGCAAATGTTTAAATGTGTTAGCCGCTTTCACACCAAGTACTTTGCCATACTTAGTTCCCAGCACTTAGTTCCCCCACAGAACTAAGAGCAGATCGCGTTCACACCGGAATAAGTCCCTGGGGGAAGATTACACAAATGAAGCCGCTGACGTCACTTCTTCTTCTTCTGCTTTGGGTTTACTGGCAGGCCGCAAACAACTTCACGGCGTATACTGCCACCCGAAGTCCCCGGAGTTGGGGACTGGCTTCAGTAGAAGCTGCTGGGACTCCCAGCTGCTTCAGAGTTTTACGGGGCGTGGTTTGCAGTTCGCCCAGCCAATCAGAAATTGGTACTTCTTTCTCCCCAGGATAGTACCACCTCTCTAGCAGGGACTGAAAAGGGGGTAAAAGTTCATTGAACTAAGTTCTCTTTTTGGTGTGAACGTAAAATTCCAGGCACTATCGGAACTAAACGGGAAAAGTACGAGTAAAAGTACTCCGGTGTGAAAGCGCCTATTGTTCCCTGTGTATACATTACATTTTTATTCAAACCACTATCAATGTCCCTTTTTCAGCATTCCAATTTTTCTATTGTTGTATTCTCGTATGCATATTTTCAGTTGCACAGTGTGTTTTATATATAAATGACTGAAAGTGACTTTTCAGTGGCGGGCAGAAGTGTCTTAAAATGCCCTTA
This sequence comes from Harpagifer antarcticus, assembly GCA_902827135.1. NCBI lineage: Eukaryota > Metazoa > Chordata > Actinopteri > Perciformes > Harpagiferidae > Harpagifer > Harpagifer antarcticus. Next base: position 1,943,563 of record CADEHL010001140.1, on the reverse strand, counting down.
GACTGTGAAATGTAAAGTGTCTTCCAGACCACATTGTCCTTAATGGGAGTCCACTAACTATAACCATGTGTGTGAATTTAGCTTCTCCTTCTCCCTCTCTCCTTTCCCTCTCCCTGCCCACACTGACCTCTGCATTCATTAACTCCCCAGTTTATTTTGTACATTTCGTCTGTATCAGTAAGTGAAATAAATATAAAAATGGACGTGAGCAGTTTGCTGCCAGAGAGGTGTTTTTAACGATGCGTTTTAGCATGTGGAAATGATTTAACATTGAAAAAATGTGACTGCTTTTCTCTGTAAAAAATGTTCTACTTACAATTTGTGATATTCTCTGTCTGGTCACGTCATCTGGCTTTGTAAAATGTGATTTAACAGACGACAAGTTGATCCTCTTCATCTCTAGCAGGCTTAAAATCTGCAGGACAGCTGTCTCTTCTCTCATTGAAAAATATAATAGGGCTGTTTTTTAAGTTATATGGCTAGGTCCCTTCTTCTACCATGCTCCATTAACTCGTAAAATATGTATGCTCTTAGTTCAACGAATATTTTTTTTACAGATCTAATGTAGTGAGTAACACTTTCGGACTGAACTTTACAACAAGATATTAAAACTCTTCTCACGTAGGCCTACTAGAATGCATTTACTGTAACTTGCGATATGTATTCTGTTATCAAATCAAGTTACCTTTCACTCCATAGACTTTAGGAGGAGACATGAGGGGCGTCAGCACGTCCTGTGGTGGTGGAGGCGCTGTAATGAGAGAGGGGGACATTTAAACGTTGGGTTTAGTTTTTCTCCAACCTCCAAATTATTTTCGAAAGGAAAAAGAGAGAGGAAGCCCACTGTGTGCGTGGGACAAGAGGAACCCCAACGGTCTTATAAAAATGTTTCACCCACAAAGAAAACACAGCGTTGACACAAAGGCTCAGGTCAGTCGTTGACTTTGTTTGGAGGGAAGTGGTTTAATATAATAATAAGAAAATATATCAGTAAGGTAAATAAAACGATGTTTAAGTAGGTGGGATTTTTGGAAAGGAATGAGAAGGACGAAAGGAGAGATGACAGGCTCACACTACAGGCAAAAACATAATTTAAAAAAGGTATTCTGCTTCTACAACATGTATTCTTTCAGGCTTTCGTTTCTCCCCAAATCTCCACAATGTTCCATTATATAATGCTTAATTTACATAACATTTCGCAAAATTGTATTCAAGTTATTTATGTGAAAATGATTGTCTTAATGTAGGTAATGAACTGGGGAAGTTTCATAGTGATATATTGAGTTTATTCCCCTGTTGTTAATCTCCCTAGAAATTGAGAAAAGGGTTTAAATAAATCCCATGTTTGGTGAAAGACATGCAGAATAAACCGACTGTTGGTTTCCTGTCTGAAAACAATTCATCAGGCATTGCAGACGCTCCCTTAAAAGGACCTGATGTCACCAGCAACACATCCAGACCAAACCTATTGTTAAAGCTTGCGTGTGTCTGCGCTTGTTGTGTTTCATGCATCATCTCAATCCATAGAAATACAATGCATAGTAAACACAGTCTACAACCAAGCATGTCCTGTGTGGTTACAGTAATGCATGGCTACACTCCTCTAGAGGCAACCACAACAAAAATAATTAAGGGAGAGTTCAGCGAGTGGAAATCACAGGAAGTAGGAATTACATTAAGGCCAGGATCTACATGTCCTGTAAGAATCTGGATCTGGTGTCCGGTGTGGTGCGGTCAAGTCCGCGAGAACCTCTTCCCCCTTCGTCCTCTCTGTAAATATACAGCTCTCTACTCTTAGGCAGAGATGGCAAAAGTACACACATCCTTTACTCAAGTAGAAGTACAGATACTCGTGTTTAAAAATACTCTGGTGAAAGTAGAAGTACTGACTAAACTTCTTTACTCAAGTCAAAGTAAAGAGGCTTTGAAGTGTACTTCAGTAAAAGTACCCATAACTAGCAGCTGTTTTAAAGAGTACCTGACCTCCCTTTATATTAATAGAACAATAATGTCATTGTTAGCTAATGAATGTTTCCATGCTGAACAACGGCAACATGACAACGTTTCCATTGGTCCCTCTTCTTTAGAGAAGACCAGGAAATGATGGATACACGGATCGTGTTCAAATCAATAGGCACGCAATGACTCTGAAGAATAATGATCACGCATCAAACACACATTCAGACTAAAGGAACCAGCTGTTTGGAAAATGAGAGAAGTAGAAAGTACAGGTATTTGAGATCAACATGTAAGAAGTAGAAAGTACAGGTATTTGGGTTCAACATGTAAGAAGTAGAAAGTACAGGTATTTGGGTTCAACATGTAAGAAGTAGAAAGTACAGGTATTTGAGTTCAACATGTAAGAAGTAGAAAGTACAGGTATTTGTGTTCAACATGTGAGAAGTAGAAAGTACAGGTATTAGTATTCAACATGTAAGAAGTAGAAAGTACAGGTATTGGGTTCAACATGTAAGAAGTAGAAAGTACAGGTATTTGTGTTCAACATGTAAGAAGTAGAAAGTACAGGTATTTGTGTTCAACATGTGAGAAGTAGAAAGTACAGGTATTAGTATTCAACATGTAAGAAGTAGAAAGTACAGGTATTTGGGTTCAACATGTAAGAAGTAGAAAGTACAGGTATTTGTGTTCAACATGTAAGAAGTAGAAAGTACAGGTATTTGAGTTCAACATGTAAGAAGTAGAAAGTACAGGTATTTGAGTTCAACATGTAAGAAGTAGAAAGTACAGGTATTTGTGTTCAACATGTGAGAAGTAGAAAGTACAGGTATTAGTATTCAACATGTAAGAAGTAGAAAGTACAGGTATTTGGGTTCAACATGTAAGAAGTAGAAAGTACAGGTATTTGTGTTCAACATGTAAGAAGTAGAAAGTACAGGTATTTGTGTTCAACATGTGAGAAGTAGAAAGTACAGGTATTAGTATTCAACATGTAAGAAGTAGAAAGTACAGGTATTTGGGTTCAACATGTAAGAAGTAGAAAGTACAGGTATTTGTGTTCAACATGTAAGAAGTAGAAAGTACAGGTATTTGTGTTCAACATGTGAGAAGTAGAAAGTACAGGTATTTGAGTTCAACATGTAAGAAGTAGAAAGTACAGGTATTTGAGTTCAACATGTAAGAAGTAGAAAGTACAGGTATTTGTGTTCAACATGTGAGAAGTAGAAAGTACAGGTATTTGTGTTCAACATGTAAGAAGTAGAAAGTACAGGTATTTGTGTTCAACATGTAAGAAGTAGAAAGTACAGGTATTTGTGTTCAAAATGTAAGAAGTCAAAGTTAAAAGTCGTTAGTAAAATAAGTAGTGGAGTAAAGTACTGATACCAGAAAAATTTACTTAAGTACAGTTATGAAGTATTTGTACTCCACTACTTCCCACCTCTGCTCTTAGGTCACCAAACCAAAGAGTTTCTTGGGTATCACCCATGAGCCTCCAAAACAGAAAACAAATGGACAACTAACAATGGAATACACACAAAAAGCATCGGACTAAATTGGTGTCTAAAAAGGACATTTTCCATCAAGACAATTAGTTTTAAATCGTGTGTTCGGTCATACATTTAAAGAAAAAACTTGTTATGTTTTTAGAGGAAGTAAAGAATATTCCACAGCTGTTTACTTGCAGTGTCCCACTTTTCCAGGTCAACTAAACTGTTCATCTTTCCATTTTTTAACTCAAAACTAGTGGTGGAGTTCTTTAGCACCAACAGCTTTTCTACATTAGTCTCAGCCTTGGATTTGTTTGACAGACACACGGAAACTGATGAGGCTTTTCTCTACAGGATTTATTAGTGTGCAGCAGGAGCGAGCGTCACCTCTCGCTGCTATGATTCACTGTGTTGTTGTTGTGTGGCCCAGCAGGACCAATGAGAGACAGCCTGTATCAGTTTGGTAAGATCCCCAGCTGGCTGCCTTTCAGCCATTTAGGATCCCCAACAGGATGACATTACACTACAATAGCTTTTAAGATCGTTAACAGTGAGTGAGGACGGTGATGTGAGTGCCAAGGAAATAATTAAGTCAGGATGAAGTTTCCCCGTTACAATGGATTGGGACGTTTTGCTTTTAAGTGTGACTGTAAGACAAAATGTATTGTGCTTTTCTTAAAGATGATCCTACTTGTATATTAATGTATCAAAAGACAGAATCACTGCTGCTACGTCACTGTTTGGTTTTCTGGATTACTGTTTTTAGGCCTATATTTTTGCGTTTTGGTTGTAAATATCTTGCTTATTGGTATCAAGAAGTATCCATATTTGGTGACAAAAGGTGGAGCTTACACAAAGACAAGCTAGATAGCTTAACTGAATTAGCAGGGCACATCCGTAATTAATGTTAATTGGGATATTATGCTTATTTTAGCTTGTTAAAAACAGGCTTGCAGACAAAGTTAACTTCTTAGTGTCTTTTAGTAAACCCTGAGTTGTAAGGATTTCATTCATTGCAAACGACTCTATGGCGAAATGACAATAAAGAAACTTAAAATTGAAATGTTGGACCATGTGCTCACAATGTGTCTGCTATGAGTGTGTAGTAGATGCTAAAGACTGGTTATTATTAGGTTATTATAAATGTGTTTTTACTTATGTTGTCATACAGTTTGAATGAATTTCCTCTGTCGAGTGGAAGCGATTAAGAGTACTCATGAGTAATGACTTATAATGAACTCAAATACACACAGACTAATCCTGACCTGGTAATTAAACATATTAAATGCAATCAACGACCACATAAACCACCCAGAAACACTTTCTCATTTGCCTGGTGAATGTCCTGTCAAGACCATGTTGAACCTCCCTGAATGAAACGTGGACAAACATTGACCGAAAGGAAAAGAGCTCTTTGAACTAGAAGCCCTGAAGCAAAGACAACACAACAGTAACATAGTTAGAGGGAAGGAAAGCCACATCCAGTCAGAGCTTAGATAAACACATGGAAGCCTCTGCCCCCGCGGTGCCAGCTTTCCTAAACATGTCCAGCAAGCTATCACTCATCTCTGTACAGAAAGCAGCTTGTTTTGCATTAGAAAAACTAAACAATGTGTTCATAAAGACGACAACGTTTGGAAGTTGGAAAGTCATGTCTCTGATCATGAGCGCGATAAAGCCACTTCCGTCTGGCACCACTTATACTTTCCTTTTAAAACGTTATATATCCTGTAAAGGTTGATATAATCTTCTGAAATGCACACAATCCATATACAGTCTTCTGTGTTTACATCTGGGAGCTGCACGCTATTTTTAGTATTTTATTATAGGCTATTGTGCAACTGTACGTGACTTTTAAGGCTCCAGTGGGGACCTTGTTCCCTGAGTGTGCCTCTCCACCTATATTTCTATTCTAAGGGAGTGCTTGTTCTTCCGTCTGGCCGTCTGTCTGTGTCTGTGTATTCTCTTGTTCCGATTAACCCAGCCACATTTCTTCTTGTTTTGTATCTATATCTACGCCGGGATCCTCTTGCTGTAGTCCTGTGTCTTGGATCCTCTATCCTGAGTTCTGGATTAAGTCGTGGACTTCGGGTCGTGGCTGAACCTGTCTCTGCGGTCCTGCCTTGGGTCTCGTCATGCTGCTTCCCTGATGGCTTCCACAGAATTGTAGCTGACATCCTCGTGGATTCATCTTCTCATTACAGACACATGCATTTCCTAACATTCGGTCTATATGCTGTCAAATGTATTATCTCTTGGATTTACACACGGCATCTATTGCACGTCTGTCCGTCCTGGGAGAGGGATCCCTCCTCTGTTGCTCTCCCTGAGGTTTCTCCCATGTTCCCTTTAAACTGTGGGTTTTCTCTGGAAGTTTTTCCTTATACGATGTGAGGGTCTAAGGACAGAGGGGCTAAGGACAGAGGGTCTAAGGACAGAGGGTGTCGTTTTTCTCATACTGATATTCTGAACAATCTGTGCTTTTGTATTTGCTGTAAAGTGTCTCTACTGTAGGCTATTTGTATTATATGTACAGCACTTTGACTCCACCAAAAATCGTTTATAAATGTGCTATATAAATAAAACTTGATTTCCTCTGCTCATCACAAAATGTCCCAAGAAAGCAGATTCAAGGGGAAGTGAGAGCTTGTCACGAGAATACAACTGGGAAGTGGTCAGTGACAATTAAGCACCATGTATGTCATGTGATGCGCTTAAAGGTCACCTATTATGCAAAATCCACTTTTTTACATAAACATGTGTCCCCTCTGTGCAGACCCGGTGTTGTGTCAAATTGTGCACCCCCGTCGTGAAATGCACCCCTTGACACGGGAACACGCATTTGAATGTATAGTCCGCTATTCTATGTTGTCTTTTTGATGGTTGGGTCGTCGAATCCTGGATTTTGCATTCATTCGTCCCTTAGTTCTCAGTTAATTTTTTATTTAATGTTTTTATGTAATTGTGACATCCTGTCTGTATACTTGTGCTTGTACTTGTGCTTTACAATGCATTGTTTATACATCAAGTGCTTGAGGGTGGGATTAATATATTGGCCTGGTTGCCACGATATGCACCCCTTGCTATCTCTGACAATAAACGTGTCACATACATGAAACTTGCTCCATGTATTGGTACTGGTCCCACAACCATACCCTCCAAAGTGCTTGAGGGTGGGATTAATAGAAGCAACTTCTTTTGGGGGGTGCTTTTTACGGCAGGCCAGGGAGTGCATTTCATGACGGGGGTGCATCATTTGACACAACACCGGCGCCAGAACAAATCTATAGAGAGGGCATATGATTTTCATGGGAGGGCACACGAAACCGTCATGTGGGGGTGCTGTGGGGTAGCTTGACGTTTCATAGAGGGTGCTCAAACATGTAGGGTTTCCCATTAATGTCCCGGGCACTACAGTTGAATGTTCAACTGCAACACTCCCCACACACACACCACACACACACACACACACACACACACACACACACACACACACACACACCACACACACACAACACACACACACACACACACACACACACACACACACACGACACACACACACAACACACACCACACACCACACACACACACAACACACACACACACACACACACACACACACACACACACACACACACCACACACCACACACACACACACACACACACACACACACACACACACACACAGTACACCCGCAACTGTTACAATGAAAGCTCGATAATCAGCTCACGGCATATATGGTGTAAGCAGGGGTAAAGTGCTATTTTTATAAGTGGGGGGTGGACCTAACCTCTTCTAGGGGGTCCTCACCTCTTCTAGGGGGGTCCTCACCTCCTCTAGGGGGGTCCGGGGGCATGCTCTCCCGGGAAGAGTTAAAAGCATCAATGTGGTGCACTTTGAGAGCAATATGAAGAGATCTATGGATACCTCTCTCAACACCCAGATGAAACAGAACTGTAAACAGATTTACTATTTCTTTATGGATATTTTACAAATCGCTCTCCTTTCAAACTGTGTTCTTGTTTTACTGTCATATAGTAGGCTATTTCATACCCTTCCCACGGCGCCGGGTCTGCCTCTGTGTAAAGAGATTCTGAAAGTTTGGGTTAGGGTTTTTTCTGTGTGTTGCGTTTTTATGTCAAAACGTACCCTTAAGAGAAATGAATAAAAAAATGTATATAAATGAAAAGCAACAACACATGTCATATGTTTGTGTTAATAAATGTGGTAATGAATTGCAGGAAAAGCTTCACAATGCTGTCAGGCAGCTGTGAAAGACGACAGGAAGGAAGGAAACGAGAAGGAAGGAAACGAGAGAGGAAATCCTGTCTGCCATGTTAGTAAACGAAATACACGGATGACAATGTAAATCACATCTGTGCTGGCTTTGTCTCGTATGTATTGTGTCTTTATCTGTTTGATTATCTGCTATTTGTGTCACTCACATGTTTGGTTCTTAGATGTCACTATCCAACCCAGTCTCACGGCATTTCGTATTATAGTCATGAAATTAATCTATTGATTCGTATTCACCAACACGATTTCCAATTTTTTTCGTGTCACACAGAACCATTTTAAAAGCAATGTAAATAATAACAAATTAGAAGGAAAAACAGATTTCAGTATTCTGACACAGAACGATTTTAGAAGCAATGTAATCAGAAGGAAAAAAAGATGACGAAAAATACAGGTTTCAGTTTTCTGAGGCTCTGAGCCATTTCTTTTCCTCGCGGACGGCAAAAAAACTCAGACATTATACAATTTAAAATAAAAGGGAAAGGGTTAGGGTAAGATATTGAGTAAGAAAATGTTTTTATGAACCACACAGCTTCTGGTATTCCAAGACCCGACCGGACAAAAATAAGTGGTGCAGGTTTTAAATCGTTCTGTGTGACACGAAAAAAATGTGAAAAAAAAAGTTATAGCTAACCCTAGCAGACCAGGGTTTTATGTGTAGCATACTAGCTACAGTAGGTTAGCCTGTATGATTTAGCTTATTCGTTTACTATAGCCAGCGAAAGCAAACTAGCAGTTGTTGTGTAGCTTGTTAGCTACAGGTAACCTTGTATCAGTGCTGTTACCTTGTTAGCTACAGTAGATTAGCTTGTATGATTGTTATTTAGCTATTTAGTTTACAATAGCCAACCGAAGCTAACTAGCATTTGTTTGATAGTTAGGTAACCTTGTATGAGTGCAGTTTGCTTGTACACTCTATAAGATGTAACTAACCCCTGTTAACCTTGTATGAGTGTTATTTAGCATATACATTACAATAAGCCAAGCTATGTTGTTTAGCTTAGTTACAGTAGCCAACCTTGTATGACAGTATGCATTGTGAGCTACAGAGTGGATTAGCCTAGTGTACCTGTTGTGTGTTTGTGTCTGCTAGTCCACATATGATTGAAATGCTAGTTAATGTGTGTGGAAGATAGCAGTCTAATGTTGAATATATTGTTAAAAAAGAACAAGGTCTAATAACGAAACAGTTTAATTGTATTTTCATACATTGCAGCCCTCTCACTCACAAATGCTTCGATGCACACACACTCTCTCTACTCACATGTCTAATCGTGAAATGTAATCTGAGCTGCTGCGTGCAGTGCCTCGCTCATTTAGGTCAGCACCATTCCCTCCAGTGTGAGCTGCATTTCTCCTGACCTGTGTTTCACACTGCTGAGAGAAATGACTCAGGCCTATAGACCAAATGAATCTGTCGCCTGCTGTGTCAGGAGAATTCTAAAGGTAGAAATAACACTAAAAACCTAATCCAACTCCAATAAAACAGCAGGTCTGGTCTAAGAGGGTTTGTAATTAGGTTTGGGTTGTGTGTGTGTAGCGTAACGTTACAAAATATATGGCATTGTGTGGCCGCTTTTTCCACTGTCTACAACACTATGGCTGCTTTTCCTTTGACAGGCACAGTGAAACGAATCCTTTACCCAAGCAGATGTTCTCCTTTCTGTGATGATTGTGTGTGTTTACATGCACATGATATTCCCTTTTTAATGTGGCATTGTTACGTGACCTGTTTTTAGGTTCATGCTAGTGGACTTCCATTTAATAACCCGTTTCTAATAATGCTTTGTTACCAAAAATCTGATTATATAGGGACACTTGGTTAGATTTCCAGTTATTCGGGTACTGCTTTTACGTGTACAAGTACTGTTTAAGCGAACCTTAGTAGCATGCATAGTTTTAGGTATGCTATTCTGTAGGTCAACAACAAAATAATACAAAATGGGCGGACTTGTTTTTATGGGGAAGGCTTTATCTGCTCCTAAATCTGTTAACATGAGCACCCAGTTTGTGTAAATTATCTCAGTATTTACACCTGTGACATGTCACGGTGTCAGTCTGTCAGTAATCTGAAGAACACTTTATCGGACCATGACCAGGGGCTGCTTACATAACATCTAGTACTGGGTTACATGGCAAACATCCATATTCAAATTCTCCTTATTAACATTTAGTAATCTAATTAAAGAGATGCTTCACCTAGCAACGTTTAGGGATATCTGACTGGAAAGTTTACTGATTTAAAGGTAGTGACATGATACTGCAACTTGTACACATACAGCACCATCTACTGGAAGGTAAGACGTACTGTACGGCATTCATTTCAGGTGAATGCATCAGGCTAAATGTAGGCAAATGAGTAATGTCTGAAGTGAGACTGCGGTATGTGACACGTTAGACTCAAAGCTGGCAGACGTGTGTGTGCAAACTTTTTTCTTATTTTATCGTCTTGACCATAAATGTCCTTATTTGGGAGTTTTTATTTTTCTAGATTCAATGATTTGGTAAACAACATGTCATAGCTTTAAAGGTCTTGTTACTGTTAAAAAAAACAACTTATATTCACTTTAAATTGAAATAAAAGAGAGAAATACAGTACACCTACATATATTAGAGCAGTGGTTCCCAACCTTTTTTGTCTTGTGTACCCCCTGAGCCTTTTGTCATACCATGAGTACCCCCTCACTCATACGTGCTGATGATCCTTCACAAGTAGAACGTAACTGATTATTGAATGAAAATAACTTTATTTCATCTCCTTAATTTGAACATCTAATTCTCAGGCATTTTCTTAATTTTAACTTAATACACTCAATACAAATAAATAAAAATGAATATGTTGCCTTGAAAATAAATATAATCAAATAAATACATATGAAATCAAAATAATCAACTTATCTTTGCTCTATATATCTTGTAACATTTAGGCTTCAACCATGGAGCCCCTTTGAATAAGTCCCCTTTAAACATGCATTTAAACTTTAATTCAGGAACAAAACACTTAGCAAAATAATATCCAGAATCAGTATAGGCCAACAGTTTCTTTTCACCAGTCATTTACAACTTTTTTTTTTGGGGGGGGGGGTTAAGCACAGTTAGTATATGTTTATAAAACGGACAAGTCAAATCAAGCAATCTGATGTTTCTTAGTCGTGATATAATGAGCGTATATCCAGGAAATAGTTGTTGTTACTTTTCACAAATCAGTATCCTTCCGCGTCTGAGAACCGTTATAAAATCCTAAACTAAACTTTATATAGTAAACTAACTAACTAACTAAGCTTAAGATGGAAACATTTAAGGTTAACTTCGACCTCCGGGGTGGGCTTACTATGGAGGAGTGGATTGAGAAGTGCCTATCTCCAGAAAAATAATATATATGTTTCACTGCCTTGGTTTCAGTTTGGTCTCTTTCTTACGTTTCTCAGCGGGCTCCTCTGAATCCTGGCCTCAATCCAGAGCAAGCGGACGTTTCAGCCATTTATCCATAGCACAGACCTACCCGTATTTTTCTGGCTGCAGGTAAGCAGCTGTTTTCATTGTGGAATTTTGGCGCGGTTGTGCCACAGACTATTGTCTCCCTAGGGAAACAAATCGCGCACTATCATTTTTGACGGGATTATTTTTTTTTTACTTGTCACCTTGGAATTCCACGTACCCCCTACAGTTCCCTCGCGTACCACTAGGTGTACGCGTACCCCCGGTTGGGAAACACTGTATTAGAGGCTAAAACTGCATTTACTTAAACAATTAATCCATTCTCAATATATTTGCCGATTATTATTCTATTAGCATTATCTATTAGAGACACCTTCATATGTGGTTTACGTTTGAAAGAGAATAATCCTGGAGACAGTTACCGTGATCTTTTAAAATGTCTTCCAACCACAGACACAAACAAAGAGTCCTGCTGAAGCCGCTCAAAGCCTTAAAACCTCCGTTGCCTGGGAACAGAAGGAAACAAATCCCATGTCCGGCAAAGTGTGTGTGTCCGACACAACACTGAACAACATGTCAGCTTCCTCCTCCTCTGGCTTCAACAATCTATCTAGTTTGTATTAACACATCTCCTAATGGCCCCTTGATGCAGAGTGTTATTTTAAGTCTGGATAAAGATATACAGAGGTCAAGAGAAATTGTGTTGTGCTGGATCTAAGGAAGCAGTCACCTGTAATGCTGGTAAGTAATCAAAGAGTTTCTTATGCAGTAATATGTGTAAAAATACACCTGACCGTTGACTTATTCTGAACATTTGTCTCTGTATTCTAAAAAGATTTCTTCAAGACATTTATTCAGGTTTCTGCAATGTTGTTTTTCTTTTTTAATGATCTAATCAAGCATCCACTTATTAAATGTGTGCCAATTTGCTTACATTCCCAGAAGAGAAATGTGAAAATTGTTCGAAATCCAGGTTTAAATGTTTTGTTGACATATTGTAGTCAAATGAATAATGCATTATGTCATATATTATGCAAAATATTGTCAAAAAAATCTATTTGATCAGGAAATGTATGATATTCCAATGCTAACTTTGGTGAAATTAGGAGAAATACAGACTCAAGTAGTCAAAGCTAGTGTAGTAAGTACCTAAAAGTATGTTTTGTATACTTCTTATTCTTTGGACATAGCCCAAACTCTTAAAATGGACCTGTTGAATAATGTAGTATTTATTGTAAATACTCTAGATTACAGCGCCTTCTGTTAATCTGCTTTGTCATGGAACAATAGGTGATGGTGTTAAGGATATTCAAGAGGAAAGGTAAAACTCTGTTGTCAGTTTCAGGTGACTGAACTGTGCTGGGTAACTTTATCGCTCACACTCTGTCAAGTCCTCTGTCAGAGTGCATTTGGTTAACTACAGACTGCATCTCTTCCCTGTGTGTCTTAGCACGATGGCCAAAGGAAATAAAAGCAAAGCAGCTAAAAGTAAAACCATCACCTTGAAAGTGGCTAAAGAGTGTCTCCAGTTGACTCTGGATGGCAAACTTCGTCTGAATCTGAGTTTTAAGGAGGTTTCTGTGATGCCGAAGTGCCTCCCGAAGCTGTGTGAGGTGGAGGAGGTGGACCTGAGCAGGAACCTGATCAGAAAGATCCCGGACTTCATCGATTATTTCATCAGCCTCCGCCTTCTGGATCTGCACAGCAACTATGTGAGTGCGACAATTCACAAAACATGTCAGAAAGCTTAAAATAATGGTCTTAATGTAAGATATCAAAAGGGGAAGTTTGCAGTGGTGTGCAAATGTATGGACTTTTACCATACCTGTACATAAGACTGCTTTCTCTAAATTCGCCTTTTCTAGTACTGTGAGCCAGAAATCTCCACTTTAGAATCATTTACATACATCAAACTTTCCATTTTGATTTACATAAGGATATTTTTCATTATGATTTATTTTTTTAAGGACAAAAATTTGAGGTTTTTGGGGCTTGTTGATAGTTTTTTGTTATTTATAGAGTAATCCAATGTCTATGTGTTGTTGCGTGACCTGTCCATGTTACAGTGTTTAATGAGAAACTGAATAACTTTTTGAAATGGATAGGTGTCTGATTAGATGCCATGGTGTCTTCTTTTTCATTCACATACAAATGTGCATGTTACAACACCGTATAAAAATAAAAAGTAGACCACAAAGCCCGAAATAGCTGTAACTGATACAAGCTTATTAAATGGTGTAGTACAGAATGTGTTTCTGCTAAGGGGTTTGTTTGAATATCATAGCCTGATTTACAGAGCATTTTAATCTTAAAAACAAGGCGACAATCTATTCTTTGGGATTGTTAATAGTATTTTGGTATTTATAGATTAATTCAAAACAGAATTGTGGCAAACTCTTATTATGTCATCAAAATGAACCACAAAGTTGTGCAGTTGGTAATGGAGCTTGTGTTGCGTGACCTGTCCATGCCACAGTGTTTAATGAGAAACTGAGTGACTTTTTGAGATGGATACGTTTTCCTTTCTTTTTTATTCACGGCATTTTCTTTACAAATGTTTATGTTACAACATAAAAGAACAGACAAAGTAGATCACAAAGCCCAGGAAATAGCTGTAACTGATAAGTGTAATTGGGATGTAATACAGACTGTGTTATTGCTCTGACTTCAGCTGGAGGAGCTCCCTGCGTCTGTCGGCCGTCTCCAGAACCTTCTGGTCCTGAACCTGTGCAACAACCGCCTGTCCAGCCTCCCCAGTGCCATGGGTCTCCTGAAGAAGCTTCTGACTCTCAGCCTGGGGATGAACCAGCTGAACAACCTGCCCTCCTCCATCTCCGCCCTGCAGGAGCTGCGGCACATCGGCCTCTCCGACAACAAGTTCACCCGCGTCCCCTTCTGCATCTCCAGGATGGACAAACTGGAGCGGGTCAACCTGGACAGGAACCCCATCGTCACCGAGGATACATCCAATCAGTCCATTAATACGGAGAAGCTCTGCCTGGTGAAGGAAAGCATCCTGTGTGAAGACTGCCTCAATAAGTGCCAGACTGACAGGAAGACGATGGAGGATAATGAAAACTGGAATAAGACAAATTGACCGGGTAAAGCCAACCTGTTGCCCCAGGAAGGATAAGAAAAAAACCCTTTATATAGTTTTGACTCGTTTTATTTGACCACACTGTTTACTCAAGCATACTGTACTCTTTCCTTAATAGAAAGTGGTTTTAAGTTGCACTACAGCGCCATCTACTGTTCTAACCATACTTGCCAACCCTCCCGATTTTCGCGGGAGACTCCCGATTTCATTGCCCTCTCCCGGTTTCCTCCCGGGGTCATATTTCTCCCGCATTTCTCCCGATTTCTGCCAAAATCCGATTTACTCACGACTGTTTCCACTCGGACTTTAATACAGCTACACCATTGTTTGGTGTCCATGGTAGCGCGTCTCTTTAGTATCGCGCGCAACTGACAGTCTGAGAGGGTGAGGAAAGATAGTCACAGAAAACTGAACAAGAATCGACAACTCTACCCTCTGCTCACTCCTTTCCTTATGCTCCATCAAGGATGGTGCTACAGGCCACAAGCCCCCCCCCCCCCGGTGGTTTTGAAATGCGGTCTCAAGGTTGGCAAGTATGGTTCTAACACGTACAGTAAGTAAGTTATTTAGATGATGCATTATTATTAGCTTTAATGGAGTTGGTATCTATGCAGTGTTTTGCTCAAAGACACTCATTTGTTTTCTACTTCACTTACATTTTTAATCTCAACCTTCTAAGGAAGAACAAAGATGCTTCTTTACGATAGATAACAGATAATGAAGGTTCAACAGTTTATTCTAAGCATGACGGAGCCTATAAAGCAACTATTGTAAGTTATTAGACACACTAAATGCTCCTCTAAGTGTATCCAATGAGAAACCTTTCTATTATATAAATATATATATCTATTCAATCCCCCACTAGATGTCCATGATGCATTATAATTGGCTTAAATAGAGCTGGTATTCGCAGTGTTTTGGTCAAAGATACTCTTTATTTTAGACTTTTTGCATTATTTTTAACCAACAGCTATCTCAACCTTTGTTATTATAAATTTGCTTTAAAAAAAAAAAGCTTACAGTATATTGCATGACCCTTGTTGATCAATTTTGTAAAAACCTTTGAAGACACACGTGTATAAATCTAAATACACACATACTAAACTAATGACAGAAGACTCAACCTAAGATAATGTTGGTTTAACAGTTTAGTCTGAGCATAACTGTGCTTATTAAAAAAGTCCTTTCTGTTATTAGACTTACTAAATCCTCTAATTTGATCTAATAAGCAACTTTTATGTTACGAAATGACTCCAGTTGTGCCTCCAAAATCTCCGCTGTTGTCTTAAATAACATGTCCTTCTGCATGTCCTTCTGCCCTCTGTTTATTCCTCCCGATGTTATCTCTAGCTTGGGATCAATTCTTTGTCTCAGCCCAGTCTCAGTGTCTGTAGTGTCCGTGTGCTGCATCTACACAAACAGTCAATACAATCTGAAAACAGTGAATTACCTCAGAGATGTCACCTAGTTTTCTCCTCACTGCTGATCTGCAGAGTGCTGAGTAGACTGAATTAAGATCTCTGCAGATAGAGGCGTTAATGAGCCTGGTATTGACCCAGCCATACAGTGAGAGTGATCAATGGTACAGTGAAATGTGACACGGCACAACATCTATCAAAGAATAACCCCTGGTCCAACAACATCACAAATCAACATGTACGGTTTGAGAGAAACATGCTTATGCTGAATTGCTCAATGGTAACAGATAGTAGTATAGTCGTTTTCAATTGATCAATTCTTCCACTACAAAAATATGTAAATACCTAAAAGCAATTATTGTTTTGTTGTGTATTTAATTTAAGTGTATTATTCCATGTTTGTGTATCGCTTGGTTTACGAGTGTGCAGCTAAAGCTAAAGGTCGGTCACAGCTGAACAGTTTGATGCTCTTTGGGCACCGCTCCCGGACACATGGACACAGTCAGTGTTATTGAAAATCAATTCACACTCCTGCACTCACACACACACACACACACACACACACACACACACACACACACACACACACACACACACACACACACACACACACACACACACACACACACACACACACACTTATAGATGTGGTGTCTTTTTGTTTCTCCCTGCTTTTTCCTCAGCCAATCCATCAGCCTCTCCTTCCTCCCAGTTGCTCTCTGTACGTCAAACACACACACACACACACACACACACACACACACACACACACACACACACACACACACACACACACACACACACACACACACACACACACACACACACACACACACACACACACACACACACACACACACACACACACACACACTGGCAGGATGGACCAAACAGGATTGCTTCAGAGGCAAAGCAACAGGTCCACAAATAGAATCTAATTAATGTTGATTGCACGGACCAGGCTCTTTTATTGGCCGACATTGAGGGCACTTGGACGTTGTTACAACATAAGGAATGAACAAAAGCTCAAAGAAGAAAGGCATTGTGGGGATTTCCCTTAAGCTTCCTCCACCTTTCACATATTTCTGTATCAAAAGTAAAACAATCCTAATTCAAAGTGCCTGCCACATTCATTACACACAGGAATAAGGCCTGATGATTCAGCTGCATGGCTTTACAGCTAAATCCAGAGTATGCATGTGTGTGAATGAATTGAATAAAATATATGAATTTTTGCAGTTCTTATATCCAGTCTTGGAACATAATGTATTTTACAACAGTATGTCCTGCAATCTACTCCTTTATTTTCCAGACAAGCGTCACAATTACTATAATTTTTTATTTAATACGCTATTTTTGATGGTCAAAACTGTTACAGGTTACATTTCACTGGCTTCACTGACATAACATTATAATAGTGAAACAGAAATATTAGGTATATAAGTGACTTTAAGCAGGACTTGTTAATGCACTTGCACACAGACATTTATATATAGTTTAAAAAAATTACTCATATTTGTCTAAAACAGCTTCACCTAATTCTACTTGTCCCGTGTTTCACCCTAATTCATGTTGCTGCTTAACATCTGACATTGTCTGGTGTTATCTTATCCTATAGACGTACATCATTAGCTTCCTAATTAATTAATTAGTGATCATCTTCTGAAAAATGCCTCCATGCAATCCATCCAATCTACCCAAAGGACTGCGTAGGGAAACTGAGACGGACAGAAACCCGGTCAGACAGGCAGAAGGTTTCCGTCCCTTTAGGACTCGCCACAGTCTGATGTCCTGTCAGCTCCTCTCGTAACCATTAGTGGATGAAGTCATGGCGCTAATTGTCAGAGACGGAGCAGTGAAGGAGGCTAATGGGGGCAGAGAGGGGCGAGCGAGACAGAGAGAGAGACAGACTTAAAGACAGACAAAGCTCAGGGGAGAACACCTGTCTGCTGTCTCTTCAGTCAGTCACACTTCTGTCCGAACGAGCATTTTCTTTCTTCTAATTAAGGATGGGAGATGAGAGTTTCAGTCACTGGACGGCTGCTTATTAGAGAGAAGGAGACCCTTTAGTGGAGAAACATTTCTTGATACATGTCCTTAGTGACGAGTTTGACCTTGTTTCTGAGACAATGATATGTTGAATTCCCCAAATGGTTTAAGATTGCAAAGTAAGTCTCATTTCACATTATTGTGAAAGGAGGAGAGTGTCTAAAATAAATATGTACAGAATATAAAGGGAATAGTTATCAGGAGTTGGAAGGATTGGAAATAACATATTAAATGTAGTCACTTTACAGACATTTGTGTGTGTTTTTTGTTTAGGAATACTTCAACTTATTATTTTAATAAATACAATATTTTACATGTAATTTAGGCTATGTATAATTTAAATGTGCATAAGTACAAATGAAGATGAAATACTGCGTACTTTAATAAACGTTACTCCTGAAAAACATTATTGTAATTCTACATTTGAAGTAGCATCTGTTCAGGAGTAAAACTAAAAGTTTTGCATCTTCATTAAATGTCACTGGTTGTGCACCATCCACCCAGCACGCTTTGTGACACAAATCAAACACACCTACAGGTGCATGCTAGCTCCGGCTAACATGCTAATGCTAAATTCTGCTGTCACTGACACACTCTTAGCTTCAGTGAGGAGTGTGAGGACTGTCTGCTGTTTGTGACGATACACAGTGTGTCTGCAGGGCTCGTTCAGTTTAACATGTTTGAACACGTTGTAAAGAGTGCAGGCAGGAGCGGACGTTAGCATCGGGAGTAGCCTGGAGTCAGAATGGATTGAGGAGGACCTGCAGACAGGTGAGTACAACAACACACTGTAATGTTTTGATTTAACATGTGTGTTGTCTTCCTTGGTGATGTTGTATTTTTACATTGGATTAGATATGCTTAATTCATCCCAAATGTGAATTGTTTTAGCATGTTAGTTTAAAGAGGTCACTACAGTGGACAGCTATTCAAAAGGTGTTTTCTATGCATTGTTATTTTTTGCATAGTTGCACCATCAGCCACTACATAGGACCCTATTGCATCATCCCATACACTACCACTCAATGCCAAGTCAGTGTGAGTGCATGATACATGTCTCTAAACCAGTGGCGAGTCGTGACTTTTATACCTAGGCCCTCTGACCCCCCTTCCCTCGAGAAAAAAAAGAAGAGTTATTACGTCACAGCGTATACTTCAGCGGGATATCACAACCGCGCCCCGGGGTGCAAAACGCATCAATGACAGCGACCCTCTACCACACAGAACAACACCATTTATATAAACACCTATCATGACAGGGCACCCACAGCCAAGTTACAATTACAAATGAATTAAGTCGGCACGGCGGCCCATTGAAAATGACTGAGGCCTACCTTTGATGATCAAATCACTGAAACACAAAGTCCATCCTCCTGTCCTTCTGGATGAAGCCCTTGCGGGTCAGGCAGCTGATCCTTTGCCTCTCCAGTTTATCATTGGAACTCAATCTTGAAAATGACTCGGTTAATAATTTCGCAACGATGTCACTATCACTGAAGTGAGCCATCATGAACGAACTTATGCTAATTATAAATCTATCGATCATAAATCTATCAATAATAAATCTATCGTTGTAGTGCCGGGAGATATGGGAGTCGGAGGCGGTGCATCGAAGGTGCAAAAGGGTACTTTAATTAGGAGCTGCACAGGACATGTTGTCGGGTCGCAGCCCGGGTCGACAAGAGGGAGAGACAGGAGGGCACACAACATATAAAGTAAACACACAACATGTCCGTGTAGGAACAATACCCCCAACCTGTAGTTCCATGTGTGGATTATGAACCAGTGTATTAATAGGTGGTCACCACACAAGCCCCCCCAGAATTCAACCATGGACACTATCCCCGTGTCCGGGAGGAAGCACCACAGGGGCCGAGGAGGGTGGGGTTGCAGGTGAGGGCCGGGCCATGGAACGGGCCGTCGGAAGGGGGCCGCAGGAGAGGGTAGGGGCCCTAACGAGGGCGAGGGCATCCTCACCGGGGGTGGGAGACGGGCCGGAACGGAGTCGCAGTAGGCGTCGTAAGGGGGCCGCAGTGCTGCGACGTGGGGACGGCGTGAATATCCCGTTGGTCCCCAGCAGGGAGGAGCGCTGCCCGGCCGCAGGCGAGGGCACAACGGCAGCGGGCACAAAGTCCTCGGGAGGAAAGAGCCGGGTCCCCGGGGGGCAGGAGCAGCATCCCCGGGAGGAAGGAGCCGTGGACAGGGGAGAGGCCAGACGGGGCGCCGTCCGGAGCCGCCGTCGAGGTGAACCGTGAGCCGCGGTAAGAGGAGAGGCCAGGCAGGGTCCCGGAGCGCGCCACCCACGGGCCGATGAAGGCATGGGGACGTCCGAAACCGCCGAGGCGAAGGAAGAGGCCAGACAGACTCCGGAGCGCGCCACCCACGGGCCGATGGCCGCATGGGCGACGTCCGAAACCGTCGAGGCGAGACGGGGTCCAGGAGTGCACCACCCAGGCGTCGATGAACGTGAGTGGCGTCTGGAACCGCCGTCGAGGTGAACCGGTGAGAGTGTCCACACGAGGTCGACCAGACATGGTCGAACCTCCTCTCAGGCACCAGAAAAAGCTCAAAAAGGGCCGTACTGTCCACGGTCAAAAACAGGTGGGCGAAATAGTGAGAGGATTCACACGAGGCCAACCAGACATGGTCAAACCTCCTCTCAGGCACCAGAAAAAAAAGGTCGATAGCCGTTAGCAGCTAGCCGTTAGCTGAGGCCGTTAGCTGGCAGCCATCGGTAGCTGCTAGCCGTCGTTAGCCCCACGTGGATAGCTGCTAGTCGTGGTTAGCTAGCGCCGCTGGGACGTGCAGCCGCACGCCCCGAAGAAACAGCCCCATGAGGTAGCCATGGGGTTGCTGGTCGACCCAGCAGGTCGTGCATCGTCCCCCCGATGCGGGAACGGCGAGCAACGTCTCCAGCCTTCTGCGGAGCACGCACCGAGCCTCAGTCCGCGTGCCGGTGGCAGCCACAGACGTCTCCAAAAAATCCCCGGCATTTCGAGAAAGGAACCTGAGTTCCTTTTGCCGTGTTCGGCTTCGTCCCGGAAACTTCCCCAGACGTGTCAGAGTCACCAGTGTCACCAGTGTAGTGCCAGGAGATATGGGAGTCGGAGGCGGTGCATCGAAGGTGCAAAAGGGTACTTTAATTAGGAGCTGCACAGGACATGTTGTCGGGTCGCAGCCCGGGTCGACAAGAGGGAGAGACAGGAGGGCACACAACATATAAAGTAAACACACAACATGTCCGTGTAGGAACAATACCCCCAACCTGTAGTTCCATGTGTGGATTATGAACCAGTGTATTAATAGGTGGTCACCACATCGTTTAGATTTATGATTCGAAAATAATAAATGTAGGGTAGACATGTGGATATTATCCGGCTGAACAAAACGTTTTCCACAGACCTTATTTCCAGCTATTTTCCAAAACCCTCTGGAGAAATCCCGTTGCTTTCTGTCGAGGGAATCCCCAAGCCCCCAGGAAGTGCTCGGCGGTACTACACTTCCTTTAGGTTGCTGGGCCCGGAAACACTTTTTCCCATTAAATTACATGGGGAAGAGGGCCCTGACGGCTCGCCACTGCTCTAAACCAAGATGGACCACAGAAAGCCACATGGACCAAGTCACCCATCTATATCCTGCCAATCCTTTTATGGAAAGCGCCCCCTGCAGGTATAACAATGTTGGTGACATCAAGTAACAACTAAGGAATCATATCATTCATAAATGATCAAAGTATTGATGTTATGTTTGCAGGAAATCATGGTTAACCACCTGTCACTCCAGTAGACGTCATACTTGTCACGGTTGTCATGTCAGGTCACGGGTCTATGTCTAGGTTTGGGTGTTTTCACTGTTTTCTATGCCATGTTTTCCTCCTGGGTTATTGTCTGGTCCTTTTCCCTGTGTTTTTCCTCCTGTCGTTAGTTTCCTCACCTGTGTCTCGTTAGCTGATTGTGTTCACCTGTGGCCCTTGTGTTTCTCCTCCCCTGCCCGGCTGTGTCTTGTCTTGTAATTATCCCTCCCTGTATTTAGTCTTGTCTCGTCCTGTGTTCAGTGTTGGTGCTTCTTTTGTTTGTGACCTGGTTCACCGTAGAGTGTTTTGTTTGTTAAAGTTTATGTATTAGATAAGAGACCTTGAAATAAAGGTATTATCAAGTGTTATCTGCGTTTGGGTCCTACCTGCTTCACTCTGCGCTATCAGAAAGCACCAACCAGAAATGGGCCCAGCAGATCCGTTCGAGTGGGAATTATTGAATTTTTCCTTTTTTTTGGCTAACTGCTCGGATCGATGGAAGAGAGCACCCGGATTTCAGCAGCGAGAGGCTGTGTTGTCGGAGGCGCGCCAAATGGCTAGAGAGAAACCAGGTTTGGTGAAGTTCTTACCTGGCTGGATTTCAAAGATCCTCACGGTGCGTGATTCCCGGCCTGCTAGCCCCAGGCATGCTAGCTCCCTGCCTCCCGATTCCCAACCTGGCACCATACGCCTTGATGGGTTCCGTCTGGAGTCAGCCCCGGCTTCTTCCCCATTTCCTGCTCCTGTCCAGGATCCGTTCTCGGGTACTCGTCTGGCTTATGGAGGTCCACGTAGTATTCAGGCGGCTGCTAAAAGGAGTCGCAAGGCCAAGCTAGCAGCCCGAGCCCCAAGAGCCATGGCTCCAGCCCCAGTTCCGGCCCCAGCAGCCATGGTTCTGGCTCCAGTACCGGCTCCAGTACCCCTGGTCCCGACTCCAGTTTCGGCTCCAGGACTGGCTTACCGGCCAACGCCAGCTCCCCGTGTCCTGTCGGCATACCGGCCGACGCCAGCTCCCCGTGTCCTGTCGGCGTACCGGCCGACTCCAGCACCTCGTCTCTTGTTGGCTCCCCAGCCAACACCAGCTCCCCGTGTCCTGTCGGCGTACTGGCCGACTCCAGCACCTCGTCTCTTGTTGGCTCCCCAGCCTACACCAGCTCCTCGTGTCCTGTCGGCGTACCGGCCGACTCCAGCACCCCGTGTTCTGTTGGCGAACCAACTCTCTCAAGTTTCCCCTCGAGTCCCCTCTCAAGTCAACTCTCCAGTGTCCTCTCGAGTCACCTCCCAAGTCAACTCTCCAGTGTCCTCTCGAGTCACCTCTCAAGTTTCCCCTCGAGTCCCTTCTCAAGTCCCCTCTCGAGTCACCTCTCAAGTTCCTACCCGAGTCCCCTCTCAAGTTTCCCCTCGGGTCCCCTCTCGAGTCTTTTCTCAAGTCCCCTCTCAGGTCCCCTCTCGAGTTCCCTCTCGAGTCTTTTCTCGAGTCCCCTCTCAAGTCAACTCTCCAGTGTCCTCTCGAGTCACCCCTCAAGTCAACTCTCCAGTGTCCTCTCGAGTCACCTCTCAAGTTTCCCCTCAGGTCTCCTCTCGAGTTCCCTCTCAAGTCCCCTCTCAGGTCCCCTCTCGAGTTACCTCTCAAGTCAACTCTCCAGTGTCCTCTCGAGTCACCTCTCAAGTTTCCCCTCAGGTCTCCTCTCGAGTTCCCTCTCAAGTCCCCTCTCAGGTCCCCTCTCGAGTTACCTCTCGAGTTACCTCTCAAGTCCCCTCTCAGGTCCCCTCTCGAGTTACCTCTCGAGTTCCTTCTCGAGTCCCCTCTCCAGTCCCTTCTCAAGTTCCCTCTCAAGTCCCTTCTCAGGTCCCCTCTCGAGTTATCTCTCGAGTCACCTCTCGAGTTCCTTCTCGAGTCACCTCTCAAGTCAACTCTCCAGTGTCCTCTCGAGTCACCTCCCAAGTCAACTCTCCAGTGTCCTCTCGAGTCACCTCTCAAGTTTCCCCTCAGGTCTCCTCTCGAGTTCCCTCTCAAGCCCCCTCTCAGGTCCCCTCTCGAGTTACCTCTCGAGTCACCTCTCGAGTTCCTTCTCGAGTCCACTCTCCAGTTTCCTCTCGAGTTCCCTCTCAAGCCCTCTCTCGAGTCCCCACTCAAGCCCCTACTCATGTGCCGTTGGAGGTCCCGCAGACTAGTCTTCTGCCGGGGGTCCTGCCAACCCCATGTCCTGTCCAGTTGGAGGTCCCGCAGACTAGTCTTCTGCCGGGGGTCCTGCCAACCCCATGTCTTGTCCAGTTGGAGGTCCCGCAGACTAGTCTTCTGCCGGGGGTCCTGCCAACCCCATGTCCTGTACCGTGGGAGGTTCCGCTGGGGGTCCTGCCAACCTCATGTCCTGTCCAGTTGGAGGTCCCGCAGACTAGTCTTCTGCCGGGGGTCCTGCCAACCCCATGTCCTGTACCGTTGGAGGTTCCGCTGGGGGTCCTGCCAACCCCATGTCCTGTCCAGTTGGAGGTCCCGCAGACTAGCCCTCTGCCGGGGGTCCTGCCAACCCCATGTCCTGTCCAGTTGGAGGTCCCGCAGACTAGCCCTCTGCCGGGGGTCCTGCCAACCCCATGTCTTGTCCAGTTGGAGGTCCCGCAGACTAGCCCTCTGCCGGGGGTCCTGCCAACCCCATGTCCTGTCCAGTTGGAGGTCCCGCAGACTAGCCCTCTGCCGGGGGTCCTGCCAACCCCATGTCTTGTCCAGTTGGAGGTCCCGCAGACTAGCCCTCTGCCGGGGGTCCTGCCAACCCCATGTCTTGTCCAGTTGGAGGTCCCGCAGACTAGTCTCCTGCCGGGGGTCCTGCCAACCCCATGTCTTGTCCAGTTGGAGGTCCCGCAGACTAGCCCTCTGCCGGGGGTCCTGCCAACCCCATGTCTTGTCCAGTTGGAGGTCCCGCAGACTAGTCTCCTGCCGGGGGTCCTGCCAACCCTTTGTCCTGTCCCGTTGGAGGCCCCGCCGACTACTCTCCTGCCGGGGGTCCTGCCAACCCCATGTCCTGTCCCGTTGGAGGTCCCGCCGACTACGCTCCTGCCGGGGGTCCTGCCAACCCTATGTCCTGTGCCGTTGGAGGTCCCGCCGTCTACTCTCCTGCCGGGGGTCCTGCCAATCCTATGTCCTGGGCTGTTGGAGGCCCCGCCGACTACTCTCCTGCCGGGGGTCCTGCCAACCCTGTGTCCTGTCCCGTTGGAGGCCCCGCCGACTACTCTCCTGCCGGGGGTCCTGCCAACCCTTTGTCCTGTCTCGTTGGAGGTCCCGTCGTCCACCCTCCTGCTGGGGGTCCTGCCAACTCCTGGTCCTCTTCCGTGGGGGATCCTGCCGAAGCCTGTCCCGCCGGCTCCGGTTCCTGTCCGGCCGACACCGGGTCCTGCCCGGCCTCCGGAGCTGTCTGGTCTTCGCCCTCATGCTCGGCCCCCTGAGTTCGCCCGCTGTGGCCTTCGCCCCACCATGGACTCTGCCTTGCCCCCGGGCCGTCCGCCCGAGTTCCCCACCTTGGACTCTGCCTTGCCCCCGGGCCGTCCGCCCGAGTTCCCCACCTTAGACTCTGCCTTGCCCCCGGGCCGTCCGCCCGAGACCCCCACCTTGGACTCTGCCTTGCCCCCGGGTCGTCCGCCCGAGTTCCCCACCATGGACTCTGCCTTTCCCCCGGGCCGTCCGCCCGAGACCCCCACCTTGGACTCTGCCTTGCCCCCGGGCCGTCCGCCCGAGTTCCCCACCTTAGACTCTGCCTTGCCCCCGGGCCGTCCGCCCGAGATCCCTTCCTGGTCCCCTACTGGGCTCCTGGGCGGTCAGCTTAGTCCCGTCCTCCGGACCCCCTCCACCCACCCTGCTGGACTTTATTGGATTTTTGTTTTGGGGTTTAGGGACGTCTTGAATCCGTCCCTTGAGGGGGGGGTTATGTCACGGTTGTCATGTCAGGTCACGGGTCTATGTCTAGGTTTGGGTGTTTTCACTGTTTTCTATGCCATGTTTTCCTCCTGGGTTATTGTCTGGTCCTTTTCCCTGTGTTTTTCCTCCTGTCGTTAGTTTCCTCACCTGTGTCTCGTTAGCTGATTGTGTTCACCTGTGGCCCTTGTGTTTCTCCTCCCCTGCCCGGCTGTGTCTTGTCTTGTAATTATCCCTCCCTGTATTTAGTCTTGTCTCGTCCTGTGTTCAGTGTTGGTGCTTCTTTTGTTTGTGACCTGGTTCACCGTAGAGTGTTTTGTTTGTTAAAGTTTATGTATTAGATAAGAGACCTTGAAATAAAGGTATTATCAAGTGTTATCTGCGTTTGGGTCCTACCTGCTTCACTCTGCGCTATCAATACTGGCTATATTTCAACTACAATTCATACTGGTACTGCTGCTGTTGTTCCCAGGGCCGTCCCTCCCTACAGGCAGGTCATGCAGACTGTGTGGGGCCTCACCTTGCGGAGGGGGGCCTCATCTGAGGCTCACCTATGTGCTTATGTGGCGCATGTAGGGTGGCGCGGCACGGTTTCGCCGCTGCGAGGCTCCACTAGCACTCATCAAATAACTGTGCGTGGGGCCTCCAATTGGCCCCTGGCCCTGGTTATTCTTGAAGATACTTCATCTGCAATATCTTTTTTGGCCGTAAATCAATATACTTATGTTATTATAATGTCATTTTAAGTTTGCACATCGTTATTTATCATTTTTCAGTTCAAACCCTGAACACATACCGTCCACCTGAGCGGACATATAAAAATCTCTTTGAAAAAACTAGATTAAAAAAAAAAAGTTCAAATCTTGTTTTTCATGCAGAGCAATAATAACACTTGGTAAAGAAGTCCTGACTGAGGCTTTCATAATTCATGCATGAAAGGGTTAATAATTTATAATCCGTTGTGTGCTATTTTGGGCAATATATCAATATTATTTCGATATCAAGATATGATACTTATTATTTCTTAGATATTGGAAATTGTAATAACTCATAGGCTGCATCCCAGTAAAGGCTACTCTAGTTATATGATTTAACCACATGGTCATTACATCGACATCACTGAGGATTATGTATCAGTAATCATTGTGTTAGTGTGTTCTGAAAGCACCATAGTTAACTCTATTATATCGTATCAATATTGACGTATTTCTCACAAAATATGATGACATTTCATTTTCTCCATATCGACCAACCAAACGCTGCGTCTATAGACATAATAATAATAATAATAATAATAGATTTAATTTGTTAGCGCTTTTACCGGTGCTCAAAGACGCTTTACAGATATAGTGAAGATAAAAGGAAGGAACAACAAATAAATATATAGTAAACAATCACACATTAAAAGCCAGATTGAAGAGGTGAGTGTGTTTGAAGGCGGTGAGGTCAGTGCAGTCTCTGATGGGTTGGGGGAGTGAGTTCCAGAGGGAGGGGGCAGCGACGGAGAAGGCTCTGTCCCCCCAGGTCCGGTGATTGGTGCGGGTGCGGGTGCATAGGAGGTTGGCTTCTGATGAGCGGAGGCAGCGGGAAGGGGCGTGGTGGTGCAGCAAGTCTGTGAGGTAGGGGGGGGGCCTGATTGTTGAGGGCTTTGTGGGTAATGAGGAGGACTTTGAAGTTGATTCTTTGACGGACGGGGAGCCAGTGGAGGTTCTGGAGGACGGGAGTGATGTGGTCTCGGGAGCGGGTGTGGGTGAGGAGGCGGGCAGCAGAGTTCTGGATATGTTGGAGTTTATTGATTAACATGTGATTTATTGTTGAGTAGAGCCTCTGCGGTGTAATTTGTATATGTTCAATATTAATGCACACATCCCCAAAGGTGTCCTTTATTTAATAGGTGAATCGTATATTAAGGGCATATATTCTTGCAGTGTTTCACTTGTAGCCGACTTGATTTAAAGTAATTTAGTAGCTTCTCTTTTCAGCCTTGATTCTTTCTTTAAGGACAGATTTAAGAGACTATCATAATAGCTTTCATTAAGCTCTTTAAGGTGTGTTAAATCACGGCATGTGCTGGCTGTTTTATGCTTGAATTGCTGTTTTTTTAGCTGGTTTGTGATCCTAATCAGGGTGTATGTTTTAATTTGTGACATTGACATATATTAATGGTCAATTTTATAAAACAGTAATTGATAAAGCGTTGATACTGTATGATAGGAAGCACCTGATACATTCAGATATATTCAAATATATGAAAGTCCAGAAAATCACATATTCTCATCCATTCATCTTGTATGGAGATTTGACCGTGGTCACTTCGGGCAACTATAGAACGAGTTGTATAAAATGTCTTTATCATGGAAATTAAATCTGGTTTTAATGAATTGATTTAAAGAGGCATGGTTAATAGAGCCCCTGGTGACTGCTGGTGATCAATAAGTCATGCTAAGTCCACAGTCACACCTTCAGCAGCAGACCCCCACCGGTCTGCTTTAGCCCACCCTACCAATATGACATTGTAATCCTCCTCAGCATTAATATTTTACAAGGTGTTATAAACACTGGATTCTGAAGACATGTTATTATTCCAAGCACAGTTCATCCTCTGTGACAGTGTTTGACCTCAACGGGGAAGAATACTGAATAAGCATTATTGATATATCCTCTTGCGTTTTCAACATGGCATGCTACACAAGTTCCTTTTCTTTAGTATTTTGCTCTCCTGCAATTAACCCAAGAATGACCATTGCTGTGTCTTAATGTGTGTACTTATTAGGGATGCTCCGATCGCCAATTTTGGGGCCGATCGCCGGAATCAGTATCGGCCGATACCAATCGCCGATCCGATGGAGTGGGCGGGGCCTATGGGGATCTTACAACTGATTTAAAACTCAGTTAATGTTCATTCACTGGAGCTTCCACAAACAACCACCAACACAATTATTACATTCAAATGAAGTTCATTATTCAAGTTTACATTAAGTTTGGAGAATAACACGGGAGAGATGATCTCTCTCTCTCTCTCTCTCTCTCTCTCTCTCTCTCTCTCTCTCTCTCTCTCTCTCTCTCTCTCTCTCTCTCTCTCTCTCTCTCTCTCTCTCTCTCTCTCTCTCTCTCTCTCCTGACAGCCTGTCAGTATCTCATGCAGCTCACTGATCCAGTAATGAGTGACCCGACAGTGAAGAATAAACATATTTATAACTAGTTTAGCTTGTTCCAGAGGTAGACAGAATAGCTGAGTGTGTTAGGTGTAACTCTTCCCTGCTGAAAAGACCAGCCTGACCAGCCAGTAGATATTAGGCTGGAATTATTGGCTGGTTTAGAGGGGTTTTGGAAACTAGCTGGCCAGCATGGCTGGTTTAGCTGGTGCACCAGCTAAACCAGCTAAACCAGCATAGTATGCTGGTCTATGCTGGGCTGGTCACCAGCATCCATCTATCACCAGCTTATGTTTAATAATAGTATTAAATATACCATGCTGGAAGCTTACCAGGGTTCCAGGTGACCAGCATACATTGTTTAAATGTAGAACATAAATATATTACAAAGATTCATTGTGTCATGTATCCTGGTATCTAAGACATTGTATAGTGTTCATTACAGTATTTTAATTTATATTTATACACAATAATTATACAAATAACAACCAACCTGCAAATCAACCTATACATCAAAATAAATATATTATCGATCGGCAGAGTTGAATATCGGCCGATATCGATCGGCGGCCGATCGATCGGAGCATCCCTAGTATTTATTTATTTACATTTGCTGTTTTAAGTGCATAAGTGTGTCCCAAACTGTAGCAAAGTATGGCAAAATGCACTTCGAGTTCTCAGATTCTGCTCCAATAACTATGAAAAAGTACGTTTTCAACGTAACGGAACCAGCTGCAATTGCTCCAGTAAACAAAGCACTAAACAAAATTACACTTTAGGTATTTAGGTAACAGACCACTTCACTTGTATGTGAAAGACGCCACTGTTCATTTAATTTGATTAATTGAGCTTTCTGTAATGATTTGGTACCTTAAACAATCATTGCTAGCTGATTAACGGCTGTGATTGTCACTGTTGAGAACTTGGAGCATGCTCCCTAAGCTAGCTAGCATGCTAACAGTCGCTAATAGCTAGTTTGGTTGAAGTGCACTTTTGTTTATTTAACTCAGTTCACAGAAGGGCTGTTGAAGTTGAATATCAGCCTTAATTAAACAATCTTTCCTTAGATGTCATGACAAGCCATACGTTAGTATTTTGGCTATGATTTCTTTTGTTATCTGGTAACTTAAGCAATACATTTAGGTAGCCTAGCTGGGAAGTAGCTAGCCCGTTAGTCACAGAAATCCGACTTTTAAGCAGTGGGCTTTTGATTTCGGGATAACTGAGCTTCAGAATATCTTTCAAACAATTATGGCGCATTTCCACTGCAGGGCCTCGCACGGCTTAGTACGGTATGGCTAGGCCTCGTTAGGCCTTGTTAGGCCAGGCTCACTTTATGCTGCGTTTCCATTACAGTTTAGTAGCTGGGGCGGTAACTATAGTAACGCAGTGTAGGCGGAGCCGTGATGTCATCTTCAATGCGAAACACAAAATTAACATCAGCCGTTAGTTGTTAGCCCTCAGAGCTCACATATGTTCATTGTGTTGTAGTTGTAGCCCTCTTGCCGTCACTAGTTTAGCATATTCAGCCCGGTTGTTGGCCCGGAAAGAACCACGATTTTGGAGGGCCAGAAAAACTGTGAAAAAGACGGGCCGGGTTTGGTACGGCACGCTTAAACCGTGCTACGCGCTGCAGTGGAAATGCGTCATTAGACTTTTGGTATAACAGGCATATAAACCAATGGACAGTCCCCCCTGGCACTCCTGTACCTAACATCGGCAGACGTGGTGCTCTGAAACAGACGTGGTGCTCTGAAACAGACGTGGTGCTCTGAAACAGACGGTGCTCTGAAACAGACGTGGTGCTCTGAAACAGACGGAGCTCTGAAACAGACGTGGTGCTCTGAAACAGACGTGGTGCTCTGAAACAGGCGTGGTGCTCTGAAACAGACGTGGTGCTCTGAAACAAACAGACGTGGTGCTCTGAAACAGACGTGGTGCTCTGAAACAAACAGACGTGGTGCTCTGAAACAGACGTGGTGCTCTGAAACAGGCGTGGTGCTCTGAAACAGGCGTGGTGCTCTGAAACAGACGTGGTGCTCTGAAACAGACGTGGTGCTCTGAAACAGGCGTGGTGCTCTGAAACAGACGTGGTGCTCTGAAACAGACGTGGTGCTCTGAAACAGGCGTGGTGCTCTGAAACAGACGTGGTGCTCTGAAACAGACGTGGTGCTCTGAAACAGACGTGGTGCTCTGAAACAGGCGTGGTGCTCTGAAACATGGTGCTCTGAAACAGGCGTGGTGCTCTGAAACAGACGTGGTGCTCTGAAACAGGCGTGGTGCTCTGAGACAGACGTGGTGCTCTGAAACAGGCGTGGTGCTCTGAAACATGGTGCTCTGAAACAGGCGTGGTGCTCTGAAACAGACGTGGTGCTCTGAAACAGGCGTGGTGCTCTGAAACATGGTGCTCTGAAACAGGCGTGGTGCTCTGAAACAGACGTGGTGCTCTGAAACAGGCGTGGTGCTCTGAAACAGACATGGTGCTCTGAAACAGACGTGGTGCTCTGAAACAGGCGTGGTGCTCTGAAACAGACGTGGTGCTCTGAAACAGACGTGGTGCTCTGAAACAGGCGTGGTGCTCTGAAACATGGTGCTCTGAAACAGACGTGGTGCTCTGAAACAGGCGTGGTGCTCTGAAACAGACGTGGTGCTCTGAAACAGACGTGGTGCTCTGAAACATGGTGCTCTGAAACAGACGTGGTGCTCTGAAACAGGCGTGGTGCTCTGAAACAGACGTGGTGCTCTGAAACAGGCGTGGTGCTCTGAAACAGACGTGGTGCTCTGAAACAGGCGTGGTGCTCTGAAACAGACGTGGTGCTCTGAGACAGACGTGGTGCTCTGAAGCAGACGTGGTGCAGATGTGGTGCTCTGAAACAGACGTGGTGCTCTGAAACAGACGTGGTGCTCTGAAACAGACGTGGAGCTCTGAAACAGACGTGGTGCTCTGAAACAGGCGTGGTGCTCTGAAACATGGTGCTCTGAAACAGGCGTGGTGCTCTGAAACAGGCGTGGTGCTCTGAGACAGACGTGGTGCTCTGAAGCAGACGTGGTGCTCTGAAACAGACGTGGTGCTCTGAAACAGACGTGGTGCTCTGAAACAGGCGTGGTGCTCTGAAACAGACGTGGTGCTCTGAAACAGACGTGGTGCTCTGAAACAGACGTGGTGCTCTGAAACAGGCGTGGTGCTCTGAAACATGGTGCTCTGAAACAGGCGTGGTGCTCTGAAACAGGCGTGGTGCTCTGAAACAGACGTGGTGCTCTGAAACAGACGTGGTGCTCTGAAACAGGCGTGGTGCTCTGAAACATGGTGCTCTGAAACAGACGTGGTGCTCTGAAACAGGCGTGGTGCTCTGAAACAGACGTGGTGCTCTGAAACAGGCGTGGTGCTCTGAAACAGGCGTGGTGCTCTGAGACAGACGTGGTGCTCTGAAGCAGACGTGGTGCTCTGAAACAGACGTGGTGCAGATGTGGTGCTCTGAAACAGACGTGGTGCTCTGAAACAGACGTGGTGCTCTGAAACAGGCGTGGTGCTCTGAAACAGACGTGGTGCTCTGAAACAGACGTGGTGCTCTGAAACAGGCGTGGTGCTCTGAAACAGACGTGGTGGTCTGAAACAGATGTGGTGCTCTGAAACAGACGTGGTGCTCTGAAACAGGCGTGGTGCTCTGAAACATGGTGCTCTGAAACAGGGGTGGTGCTCTGAAACAGACGTGGTGCTCTGAAACAGGCGTGGTGCTCTGAGACAGACGTGGTGCTCTGAAACAGGCGTGGTGCTCTGAAACATGGTGCTCTGAAACAGGCGTGGTGCTCTGAAACAGACGTGGTGCTCTGAAACAGGCGTGGTGCTCTGAAACATGGTGCTCTGAAACAGGCGTGGTGCTCTGAAACAGACGTGGTGCTCTGAAACAGGCGTGGTGCTCTGAAACAGACATGGTGCTCTGAAACAGACGTGGTGCTCTGAAACAGGCGTGGTGCTCTGAAACAGACGTGGTGCTCTGAAACAGGCGTGGTGCTCTGAAACATGGTGCTCTGAAACAGACGTGGTGCTCTGAAACAGGCGTGGTGCTCTGAAACAGACGTGGTGCTCTGAAACAGACGTGGTGCTCTGAAACATGGTGCTCTGAAACAGACGTGGTGCTCTGAAACAGGCGTGGTGCTCTGAAACAGACGTGGTGCTCTGAAACAGGCGTGGTGCTCTGAAACAGACGTGGTGCTCTGAAACAGGCGTGGTGCTCTGAAACAGACGTGGTGCTCTGAGACAGACGTGGTGCTCTGAAGCAGATGTGGTGCAGATGTGGTGCTCTGAAACAGACGTGGTGCTCTGAAACAGACGTGGTGCTCTGAAACAGACGTGGAGCTCTGAAACAGACGTGGTGCTCTGAAACAGGCGTGGTGCTCTGAAACATGGTGCTCTGAAACAGGCGTGGTGCTCTGAAACAGGCGTGGTGCTCTGAGACAGACGTGGTGCTCTGAAGCAGACGTGGTGCTCTGAAACAGACGTGGTGCTCTGAAACAGACGTGGTGCTCTGAAACAGGCGTGGTGCTCTGAAACAGACGTGGTGCTCTGAAACAGACGTGGTGCTCTGAAACAGACGTGGTGCTCTGAAACAGGCGTGGTGCTCTGAAACATGGTGCTCTGAAACAGGCGTGGTGCTCTGAAACAGGCGTGGTGCTCTGAAACAGACGTGGTGCTCTGAAACAGACGTGGTGCTCTGAAACAGGCGTGGTGCTCTGAAACATGGTGCTCTGAAACAGGCGTGGTGCTCTGAAACAGGCGTGGTGCTCTGAAACAGACGTGGTGCTCTGAAACAGGCGTGGTGCTCTGAAACAGGCGTGGTGCTCTGAGACAGACGTGGTGCTCTGAAGCAGACGTGGTGCTCTGAAACAGACGTGGTGCAGATGTGGTGCTCTGAAACAGACGTGGTGCTCTGAAACAGACGTGGTGCTCTGAAACATGGTGCTCTGAAACAGACGTGGTGCAGATGTGGTGCTCTGAAACAGACGTGGTGCTCTGAAACAGACGTGGTGCAGATGTGGTGCTCTGAAACAGACGTGGTGCTCTGAAGCAGACGTGGTGCTCTGAAACAGACGTGGTGCTCTGAAACAGACGTGGTGCTCTGAAACAGACGTGGTGCTCTGAAACAGACGTGGTGCTCTGAATCTGAAACAGGCGTGGTGCTCTGAAACAGACGTGGTGCTCTGAAACAGACGTGGTGCTCTGAAACATGGTGCTCTGAAACAGACGTGGTGCTCTGAAACAGGCGTGGTGCTCTGAAACAGACGTGGTGCTCTGAAACAGGCGTGGTGCTCTGAAACAGACGTGGTGCTCTGAAACAGGCGTGGTGCTCTGAAACAGACGTGGTGCTCTGAGACAGACGTGGTGCTCTGAAGCAGATGTGGTGCAGATGTGGTGCTCTGAAACAGACGTGGTGCTCTGAAACAGACGTGGTGCTCTGAAACAGACGTGGAGCTCTGAAACAGACGTGGTGCTCTGAAACAGGCGTGGTGCTCTGAAACATGGTGCTCTGAAACAGGCGTGGTGCTCTGAAACAGGCGTGGTGCTCTGAGACAGACGTGGTGCTCTGAAGCAGACGTGGTGCTCTGAAACAGACGTGGTGCTCTGAAACAGACGTGGTGCTCTGAAACAGGCGTGGTGCTCTGAAACAGACGTGGTGCTCTGAAACAGACGTGGTGCTCTGAAACAGACGTGGTGCTCTGAAACAGGCGTGGTGCTCTGAAACATGGTGCTCTGAAACAGGCGTGGTGCTCTGAAACAGGCGTGGTGCTCTGAAACAGACGTGGTGCTCTGAAACAGACGTGGTGCTCTGAAACAGGCGTGGTGCTCTGAAACATGGTGCTCTGAAACAGGCGTGGTGCTCTGAAACAGGCGTGGTGCTCTGAAACAGACGTGGTGCTCTGAAACATGGTGCTCTGAAACAGGCGTGGTGCTCTGAAACAGGCGTGGTGCTCTGAAACAGGCGTGGTGCTCTGAGACAGACGTGGTGCTCTGAAGCAGACGTGGTGCTCTGAAGCAGACGTGGTGCTCTGAAACAGACGTGGTGCAGATGTGGTGCTCTGAAACAGACGTGGTGCTCTGAAACAGACGTGGTGCTCTGAAACATGGTGCTCTGAAACAGACGTGGTGCAGATGTGGTGCTCTGAAACAGGCGTGGTGCTCTGAAACAGGCGTGGTGCTCTGAAACAGGCGTGGTGCTCTGAAACAGGCGTGGTGCTCTGAAACAGACGTGGTGTTCTGAGACAGACGTGGTGCTCTGAAACAGGCGTGGTGCTCTGAAACAGGCGTGGTGCTCTGAGACAGACGTGGTGCTCTGAAGCAGACGTGGTGCTCTGAAACAGACGTGGTGCTCTGAAACAGACGTGGTGCTCTGAAACAGGCGTGGTGCTCTGAAACAGACGTGGTGCTCTGAAACAGACGTGGTGCTCTGAAACAGACGTGGTGCTCTGAAACAGGCGTGGTGCTCTGAAACATGGTGCTCTGAAACAGGCGTGGTGCTCTGAAACAGGCGTGGTGCTCTGAAACAGACGTGGTGCTCTGAAACAGACGTGGTGCTCTGAAACAGACGTGGTGCTCTGAAACAGACGTGGTGCTCTGAAACAGGCGTGGTGCTAACATGGTGCTCTGAAACAGGCGTGGTGCTCTGAAACAGGCGTGGTGCTCTGAAACAGACGTGGTGCTCTGAAACAGGCGTGGTGCTCTGAAACAGGCGTGGTGCTCTGAGACAGACGTGGTGCTCTGAAGCAGACGTGGTGCTCTGAAACAGACGTGGTGCAGATGTGGTGCTCTGAAACAGACGTGGTGCTCTGAAACAGACGTGGTGCTCTGAAACATGGTGCTCTGAAACAGACGTGGTGCAGATGTGGTGCTCTGAAACAGACGTGGTGCTCTGAAACAGACGTGGTGCAGATGTGGTGCTCTGAAACAGACGTGGTGCTCTGAAGCAGACGTGGTGCTCTGAAACAGACGTGGTGCTCTGAAACAGACGTGGTGCTCTGAAACAGACGTGGTGCTCTGAAACAGACGTGGTGCTCTGAATCTGAAACAGGCGTGGTGCTCTGAAACAGACGTGGTGCTCTGAAACAGACGTGGTGCTCTGAAACATGGTGCTCTGAAACAGACGTGGTGCTCTGAAACAGGCGTGGTGCTCTGAAACAGACGTGGTGCTCTGAAACAGGCGTGGTGCTCTGAAACAGACGTGGTGCTCTGAAACAGGCGTGGTGCTCTGAAACAGACGTGGTGCTCTGAGACAGACGTGGTGCTCTGAAGCAGATGTGGTGCAGATGTGGTGCTCTGAAACAGACGTGGTGCTCTGAAACAGACGTGGTGCTCTGAAACAGACGTGGAGCTCTGAAACAGACGTGGTGCTCTGAAACAGGCGTGGTGCTCTGAAACATGGTGCTCTGAAACAGGCGTGGTGCTCTGAAACAGGCGTGGTGCTCTGAGACAGACGTGGTGCTCTGAAGCAGACGTGGTGCTCTGAAACAGACGTGGTGCTCTGAAACAGACGTGGTGCTCTGAAACAGGCGTGGTGCTCTGAAACAGACGTGGTGCTCTGAAACAGACGTGGTGCTCTGAAACAGACGTGGTGCTCTGAAACAGGCGTGGTGCTCTGAAACATGGTGCTCTGAAACAGGCGTGGTGCTCTGAAACAGGCGTGGTGCTCTGAAACAGACGTGGTGCTCTGAAACAGACGTGGTGCTCTGAAACAGGCGTGGTGCTCTGAAACATGGTGCTCTGAAACAGGCGTGGTGCTCTGAAACAGGCGTGGTGCTCTGAAACAGACGTGGTGCTCTGAAACATGGTGCTCTGAAACAGGCGTGGTGCTCTGAAACAGGCGTGGTGCTCTGAAACAGGCGTGGTGCTCTGAGACAGACGTGGTGCTCTGAAGCAGACGTGGTGCTCTGAAGCAGACGTGGTGCTCTGAAACAGACGTGGTGCAGATGTGGTGCTCTGAAACAGACGTGGTGCTCTGAAACAGACGTGGTGCTCTGAAACATGGTGCTCTGAAACAGACGTGGTGCAGATGTGGTGCTCTGAAACAGGCGTGGTGCTCTGAAACAGGCGTGGTGCTCTGAAACAGGCGTGGTGCTCTGAAACAGGCGTGGTGCTCTGAAACAGACGTGGTGTTCTGAGACAGACGTGGTGCTCTGAAGCAGACGTGGTGCTCTGAAACAGACGTGGTGCTCTGAAACAGACGTGGTGCTCTGAAACAGACGTGGTGCTCTGAAACAGACGTGGTGCTCTGAATCTGAAACAGGCGTGGTGCTCTGAAACAGACGTGGTGCTCTGAAACAGACATGGTGCTCTGAAACAGACGTGGTGCTCTGAATCTGAAACAGGCGTGGTGCTCTGAAACATGGTGCTCTGAAACAGGCGTGGTGCTCTGAAACAGACGTGGTGCTCTGAAACAGACGTGGTGCTCTGAAACAGACGTGGTGCAGATGTGGTGCTCTGAAACAGACGTGGTGCTCTGAAACAGACGTGGTGCTCTGAAACAGACGTGGTGCTCTGAAACAGACGTGGTGCTCTGAAACAGACGTGGTGCTCTGAAACATGGTGCTCTGAAACAGACATGGTGCTCTGAAACAGACGTGGTGCTCTGAAACAGACGTGGTGCTCTGAAACAGACGTGGTGCTCTGAAACATGGTGCTCTGAAACAGACATGGTGCTCTGAAACAGACGTGGTGCTCTGAAACAGACGTGGTGCTCTGAAACAGGCGTGGTGCTCTGAAACAGACGTGGTGCTCTGAAACAGACGTGGTGCTCTGAAACAGACGTGGTGCTCTGAAACATGGTGCTCTGAAACAGACATGGTGCTCTGAAACAGACGTGGTGCTCTGAAACATGGTGCTCTGAAACAGACATGGTGCTCTGAAACAGACGTGGTGCTCTGAATCTGAAACAGGCGTGGTGCTCTGAAACAGACGTGGTGCTCTGAAACATGGTGCTCTGAAACAGACGTGGTGCTCTGAAACAGACGTGGTGCTCTGAATCTGAAACAGGCGTGGAAGCTTGAATACTCGAGGGTGTTGGTGCCAGTGAAGTGTTAACAGACGGCAGCCCAGTCGTTCTGCCTCAGCAAAAACAGAAAAAGCTCTGGTTAGCAACTCTGCCTTTTGTCTTTCTTTGTGGCTTCAAGCGTCCTTATGTCCTCCTTTCACTTTCCTCTCTCTTCCTCATTTGAGCAACACCACATTGTTGTGTTAACAGAACAATGTGAGGATGATTTTAGGAGATACATTCGGAGGGAAACAACACCCAGCGCCATACCCACGGCCACACCGCGCTCACCCAACCTCAGGCTTAAACCAAACACTGGCACCGAAGCCTTTTTTTTGCTATCTCATTTTGGCTTCTGTTTTCATCTTGGTTTTCTTGTCAGTGTGTGTGTGTGTGTGTGTGTGTGTGTGTGTGTGTGTGTGTGTGTGTGTGTGTGTGTGTGTGTGTGTGGTGTGTGTGTGTGTGTGTGTGTGTGTGTGTGTGTGTGTGTGTGTGTGTGTGTGTGTGTGTGTGTGTGTGTGTGTGTGTGTGTGTGTGTGCCTTCTTTCTCCCTGTTTCATTACAGCTTGTGTGACCCCCATCTCTGTTTCTGTCAGCCTCTTTACTTTCTGTTTCCTCCATGTGTGTGTGCGCCGTAGACCCACCTAGCGTTTGCTGGTTCATTGTAAAAGCTTGTTAACCTGTGTGTGTACATGTATGTTATTTGAGGCTACACACACACACACACACTCCTCCACCCCCTCTGCGTCTCTCTGCCTCTTTCGCTCTGTAATAAGAGCAGCTGTGGTTGACATGAGGCCAGCTCTGATTCAATTGCAGTGCAGGACTTAAGGCTATTATTCTGTGTACACTGGAGGAGGAGGAGGACAGCTGCTAACGCAACCATAGCTCTGATGCTGCCCTCCAGCACCACATTTCTACATTAGATACACATTAGAAGCACAGAGATTAGATCATCTCAAAGGCAGATTTTGACTTTACCAGTGTGCAGCTCAAGAATGTTGCTTCGTTTTCCATATTGTTTGACAACAGAAAGCAGCATTTAATACAGAAATCTTCAGCTTACTCAACTCGGACTCATCAGTAAACCTACAAGAGATCGTCTAGTTAGTTTTATACATATTTTTTAACGGTGTTCATTGTGGTTCATTTTCGTTATTGTAAAAAAGTAAAAAGCCAGTTAACCGTCTTACCAGTAACTAGTTGTTGAAATGACTAGCCTCTTTTCCTTACTCAGTTTCCATATTAAGAAATGTGTTTGAATAGTTACTTTTATATTTTATTGTGTGAATTACTATGGTTTAAAATATTGTATTGATTGTTTACATCAATAACAAGAAAATCCACAAAATGAAAATCAAAAAATTAGGCTGGAATGGGAATTTCAACCCAAAAAACCATTCAGGTTTTTCTGACATGTCATGATATGTAACACCTGGCAGAGCTTTAAGTCAAGGTGTATAAACAATGATGAGTTCAATATGTAAATTATGAGTCAATAGAGAACCGCAGTGACGCGTCCTAAAACCCGGATGTAAACTCCTTCCGGTTCCTTCGTCAAAAACCAATGCAATTTCTCCATAGGATTTTGGAAGATAGCTGGAAATAAGGTCTGTGGTTGAGACACATTTAAGAAACGGATCACGTTCTGTTCAGCCGGATAATCTCCACATGTCTACCCTACTTTTATAATTTTCTAATCATAAATCTAGTCGCCAGAAGCAAAATGCTAACGTTATGCTATAAAGGAACTACAGCAGGGTCGCTGCTTCAACGTCACGCCAACTTAAGATCCATATTAAAAAATACAGATTCTAAATTGTACAAGTTGAAGCATTTGTTTTAACAGTTTGCAGGAGGCAGGGACTTGCTTTCAAGCAGAACAGGGCAAACAAACTTAGCGGGAGTGTTTACGTGTTCGGCGTAATGACGTACAACGGCCTCGACAACTTCTGTAGTCCTATTCAGCCACATGTTAACAACCATCGTTTTTCAGACACGTCAACTCTTCAAAAATCACCAGTGGGGTCACTGCTGATGGATTTAATGTCGTAGAACAAAACGTGAACTGTTTCTTCAATTTGTCTCAACCACAGACCTTATTTAGAGCTATTTTCCTAAACCCTAAGGAGAAATTGCATTGCTTTTTGTCGAAGGAACCGGAAGTGGTAAAAATGCTAACTTACTTCCGGGTTTTAGGACGCGTCACTGCGGTTCTCTATAATAGTTGGATTTATTTCA
Source organism: Harpagifer antarcticus (assembly GCA_902827135.1). Lineage (NCBI taxonomy): Eukaryota > Metazoa > Chordata > Actinopteri > Perciformes > Harpagiferidae > Harpagifer > Harpagifer antarcticus. The sequence goes on along the minus strand of CADEHL010001140.1, from coordinate 1,903,700 downwards.
TGGTCAATTGGAGAATACAGTAACCCTTTGAAAACAAGACTATGACTATATCAATAATTTTGTCAACACATTGAAAATGACTGTATGGAAGATGGACAAAAATACATTTTCGATAAAAGACTAAAAGTGCATATCACAATCAGGTGCCAAAATAAACACTGGTGACATGTTCCCTCTTAGTAACGCAACTCTCTTTCTGCCACACTTCTCGTGTCAATGACAGGCCGCTGTAGCCCAGAGCGACATGACATTGTCTGGAGAGGAATAGTCTTTTCTCTCCTGCTTTTCCTCACTGGAATGCCTGGAGGATGTAATTACGACCTTCTGGGAATTCCCCACGTCTGACTTCGAATCGAAAGCAGCATCAGTGGCAGAGACACAAATGGTTTAAGGAGGGAAAGAAAAGAGACTCCAGACCGATGGATGTGTCGTAAAAGGACAAGGGGAATTGAAGAGAAAGATTAGAAAGAAAATGAGAGAAAGCTGGGATGCGTAGAAAATGAGTAATCAAGGGAAGGAGGTGGAGACACGCTGAGAGCCTACATCTTAATTAGGTGCAGAAGGAGGAGACACCTGCCACCCCCCCAACCCCCTTCTCTTTTATCTGTCCTTTACAGGCAGATCTTTATAACAAAAAAAGCTGAAAATAACAACACTTATTAAAATGCATCTGTTAGTCGGCGAGGTCGGTGCTCCGAAAAAACCTCCTTTGCTATTAACCCCGGGCGGATGTTTCTCTGAATAATGCAACAGGGAGGGGTGGACGGGGGAAAAACCAAGAGGGGTTGTTCCTCCTCCTCCTTTCCCTTCACTATACCACCACCCCCTTCTCTTTCCATTCACCCAACCCCCTAGCTGCACTGCAGAAGGTCAGGGAAGGGAAGAGGAGGAGAGAGGCAAAGGGAGAGACAGGGGTGAGGTGCTTGGATGTAAACGAACATGCCGAGAGGAAAACGCGTGGACCAGCGATGACAGCCATGCTGAGCCCAAAGATCAGACAGACCAGGAGAGGTAGGACTTTCTGTTTCATATCCCTTTTATGTATCAGCTGCTCATTCATCCACAACACTGCAGTGACAAATATCTGAAACACAGAATCATCAAACATCTGAAGAAGATATACCTGCTGTGCTTCCGTAACTGTTTAGGACGTAGTAAAGCTGGACTAGGGTTCGGTTTCTGTAGCTGGCACAGAAATGTAGAAGCAGCTTTAATTCTCCACATATCAGCTGCTTCACTCTCATGCTGTGTCTTTTTGATCTGCGTTACCATGGTTATAGGATCAAAGTCCTGCTCATGTATTGGGGATGCTTGCTCTGGGTATTTACCTGCACTTTTACATATATGTCGCTCTTTAAAAAAAAGTAGTTTTCTTTCATAATTCGTTTGCAGAAACACTTTTTCTCTGCGATACACATTTCTGAATGGAGCAGCCCACGCAGGAAAGCACCGGCTCACATTTGCATTTTACTACAGCTGGCCGACGCCGCCAGTGTGAATTCTATGAAGCAGAGCGTGCAGCATCTCTGGTTTCATCAGCTGCTGTGTGTACAGTGTGTCTGCATGGGATGGATTTATGAATATGTGTACCGTAGTGTGTCGTTTCTTCCTTTCCTTTCCTTTCCTTGGCACTAATCTCCATGACAGCAATTAAACAGCTGGATCTGATTAGAATGAAATGAATAGTTCCCAAGAATAGGACAGTGGCGTGTAAATCCTCCTCGCTGGAGCGGCATGGTCGCAAAGTGGATTAAATGTGTATTTGCATTTATTAAGAACAGGTTCAACTGGCTTGATGAGTACACAATGAGCTCTTAATTGATTTCAACGTCATGTTTAAGCAGCAAAATGAAATGTCTTGTTGCATTTAAGGTGTTGGGAATTCCACTCGTCCTCGCCGCATTTCTGTTAAATCCTTGGACATTAAAGGGATTAAGGCGACTACGATTCTGCGTGAGAAGCATTCCCTGCATACCTTCTGCAAATTGGCGCTGACAGCTTTGCAGTCGGTGCGTGACGCCCATGAAGAAAGGGCTATGTGACAGATGTAGATACTCAGCTGGGGTTAACGCGGGTCAAGAAAGAGACAGCGATGTGAACGAGTGACATTTGAGATGACTGAAACCCGAATGTCAACGAGGACACTCGCAATGTGAATCAGTTATATAAATGTCCTTTTTATATTGATTTTGGGCAGCGACATTCACGACGCTAGAAGGTCGGTTATAGCTTACTCTTGTTTTATTATATTGGACTAACCTATAGCCTTTGGAAGGTCAGTGACAAGGTAATCTTTATATTGTGCAGAGTCTGTAGAGATATCCAAAGGGGAGGTTTGTGCTTTGGTTTCCTTTTTCAGTTTTCATTACATTGGCCAATGTTGTCTCAGCTGCCTTTGTTTATTGCAAGTAAACAACCCAAAGGAGTAAATGCATCGCCAGATATTCAATTTCTCCCCCACCACGCCGCTCCTCCGCTCCCTCCACTGGCTTCCAGTAACTGCTAGAATCCACTTCAAGACACTGGTACTTGCATACCATGCTGCGAATGGATCTGGCCCTTCCTGCATCCAGGACATGGTTAAACTGTACACCCCAACACGTGCACTCCGCTCTGCATCAGCCAAACGACTCGCTGCACCCTCGCTGCGAGGGGGACCCAAGTTCCCATCAGCAAAAACACGTGGGTTTGCTATCCTGGCTCCAAGATGGTGGAATGAGCTCCCCATTGACATCAGGACAGCAGAAAGCTTACACACCTTCCAGACTGAAAACTCATCTCTTTCGACTCCACTTCGAGCCATAGAATGAAAAAAAACAACAACAAAAAACCGCACTTGTATACTAACTAAGCACTTACATACTAACTAAGCACTTATATACTAACTAAGCACTTACATACTAACTAAGCACTTACATACTAACTAAGCACTTATATACTAACTAAGCACTTACATACTAACTAAGCACTTACATACTAACTAAGCACTTATATACTAACTAAGCACTTATATACTAACTAAGCACTTACATACTAACTAAGCACTTACATACTAACTAAGCACTTACATACTAACTAAGCACTTGCATACTAACTAAGCACTTACATACTAACTAAGCACTTGCATACTAACTAAGCACTTATATACTAACTAAGCACTTACATACTAACTAAGCACTTGCATACTAACTAAGCACTTACATACTAACTAAGCACTTATATACTAACTAAGCACTTACATACTAACTAAGCACTTATATACTAACTAAGCACTTACATACTAACTAAGCACTTGCATACTAACTAAGCACTTACATACTAACTAAGCACTTACATACTAACTAAGCACTTACATACCAATACTAACTAGCACTACATACTAACTAGCACTTACATCTAACTAAGCAACTTACATACTAAACTAAGCACTTACATACTAACTAAGCACTTATATACTAACTAAGCACTTACATACTAACTAAGCACTTGCATACTAACTAAGCACTTACATACTAACTAAGCACTTACATACTAACTAAGCACTTATATACTAACTAAGCACTTACATACTAACTAAGCACTTGCATACTAACTAAGCACTTACATACTAACTAAGCACTTATATACTAACTAAGCACTTACATACTAACTAAGCACTTATATACTAACTAAGCACTTACATACTAACTAAGCACTTGCATACTAACTAAGCACTTACATACTAACTAAGCACTTACATACTAACTAAGCACTTACATACCAATACTAACTAAGCACTTACATACTAACTAAGCACTTACATACTAACTAAGCACTTACATACCAATACTAACTAAGCACTTACATACTAACTAAGCACTTACATACTAACTAAGCACTTATATACTAACTAAGCACTTACATACTAACTAAGCACTTACATACTAACTAAGCACTTATATACTAACTAAGCACTTACATACTAACTAAGCACTTACATACCAACTAAACACTTACATACTAACTAAGCACTTACATACTAACTAAGCACTTACATACTAACTAAGCACTTACATACCAACTAAACACTTACATACTAACTAAGCACTTATATACTAACTAAGCACTTATATACTAACTAAGCACTTGCATACTAACTAAGCACTTATATACTAACTAAGCACTTACATACTAACAAAGCACTTACATACTAACTAAGCACTTACATACTAATACTAACTAAGCACTTACATACTAACACAGCACTTACATACTAACTAAGCACTTACATACTAACTAAACACTTATATACCAACTAAGCACTTACATACTAACTAAGCACTTATATACCAACTAAGCACTTATATACTAACTAAGCACTTATATACTAACTAAGCACTTATATACCAACTAAGCACTTACATACTAACTAAGCACTTACATACTAACTAAGCACTTACATACTAACTAAGCACTTACAAACTAACTAAGCACTTGCATACTAACTAAGGACTGGCTTATCTATAGCTAGTTGAGTAGCACTTGAAATGTTTGGCTCTATGAAACCTGATGTACTTAAATAATTCTGTTTTCTTCAAGGTTGTATCTTCCTGGTCGAACGCACTTATTGTAAGTCACTTTGGATAAAAGCCTCAGCTAAATGCAATGTAATGATAACCCATTGGCTATAACGATTTAGCTTCAAATTAGCTTGTAAACTGAATGCTTGTAAAACAATCCGGTCCAACTCCAATCATATTTCCAAGATTCTTATCGGACTGTAAACACTGAGCAGCGCTAGTTTAAGTAGTAAACAGTGAATATGCTACAGTAAGCTATGTGTTGTTTAAAATGTGGAACGTTACCCTAACCGAACACAGGTTGTCTGTTCTGGGAAACATGGCGATGAAACATGAAACTCATTGGAAAAAAAGAATCTCTTGCTCATTGTAAGCTACTAAAAACACATTTCCTAGTTTCAGCTGATTATACACTCATGAAAACATAGTTATGAATATTATATTCCAAATAGTTGGGCATTTTAAGGGAAAGAATGTGCTTTCTTTGCGATAGAAACGTGACACTGGAGCTATGAGACAGTTAGCTTAGTCTTAAGAGCAGGTGCTATTGCCTCCTCTAAAGCTCCTGTAGTAAAAATATTTTGAAAGACTTTATATGTTATTAAATTGTTAAGACAATACGTTTAAGTTAAATGCAGATGTGTTTGAAACAGAGCAAGGAGTTTCCAATTGCTAGCTGTCTTTATGCTAATCTTAGCTAACGTTCTGCTAGCTCTAGCCTCATGAGTGGTTATACATTTTCTCAAAGCAAGTGTATTTCCCAAAATGTGGAACTCTTGCTTAAGCAATATTTACCAGACTAATTATTTGATCCTCCCCTGAATTATAATTAACATATTATGGGATTACTCCTTCCTTTCAGAGCACCTCTTAATTGGAAGTGCTTGTGAAGTAAAAAACCCAATTTGCTCTTAATCTAGGATGCTAGTCGAAACACTAAATTAGTTCATCATCAAACACCTGCTCCATTAAAGACAAATAACTGCTGTGCTTCAGTCACTGTTGGGCACGTATTAAAGCTGTAATGGGGTTCTTCTTGGTTAATTTTCCTGTAGCTGGCACCAGAAATGTAGTAGCAGCTTTAATTGCCCACATATCAGATGCTTCATTCTCATGCTGTGTCTTTTTGATCTGCGTTACCATGGTTTTATGATCAAAGTCCTGCTCATGTAGCCACACACTGACATCCTGCCTTTTTTCAGAGGCATACAGATAGATACTGCGAGCGAGGAGAGCGCGATGCATGGATAAAACATTCACACACTGACACACTCGGATAATGAGCCTGTGGAGATGATAGCATGCACAGATACACACACACACTCACACACACACACACACACTTCTGCAGATAAGTTCAGCTTCACTGCAGAATTCACAAAAAGCCTGTGCATTATTGGCCACACCTCCAGCATGTCAAGGAATGCCACACACACACACAAACACACACACACACACACACACACACAAACACATAATGGTTATCCCATTAATCAACGGTGATAGGCTAACTGGAAGCCACGCACTGATGCACCTGTAACTCTCCATAAATCACTACACAACAACCAGATTACTTAAATTGAATTCCTCCAACATGCCGTGTGTGTGTGTGTGTGTGTGTGTGTGTGTGTGTGTGTGTGTGTGTGTGTGTGTGTGTGTTTAGCTATTGTGGAGTACCTGGCTCACAATGCTAATGGATGGGCTCTTCTATGATGTGCATAAGAGCCCCACATCCATTTCCTGCTGATGATAAATATACGACTCCAAAATGCATTAAGTGACATCATTCAGGCCTAGAGTATGTGTGTGTGTGTGTGTGTGTGGTGTGGTGTGTGTGTGTGTGTGTGTGTGTGTGTGTGTGTGTGTGTGTGTGTGTGTGTGTGTGTGTGTGTGTGTGTTCAGGCATGTGTGTGTGAGAATGTAGCATTAAGACCCTTCATTTTCCATATTGTTCAGCCTGCCCGCTTTCGCTCGTGTGCTTTAGAAAACCGCATTTGAATAGTTTCCTTTCTCATTTGGCAATTCCTGTGACAGAACAATATGTTTTTGGTCAAACTGATTGTATTGAATCTCAGGTAGGTGTGGCTTTGTAGAACCTGTGCTTAGCTTTTTAAAGAGGTTAGTTTACCCAAATCACAAAACATTTCTCCATGGAAGTATCGATCTATCTGTGAAAAGGGGTTTTGGCTGTATATGCCAAGGTTTAGAGATATGTGTCAGTGATATTTCATGCTTTCCTATTTTCTACATACTGTACACCAATTACTCCTCAGAGTATTGGGAAAAAACGCTTTTGGAACTAGCTGTCTTTATTGTAATATTAGCTCAATCTCTAATGGTCTGTATCGTTTTTGCTGGATCGTTTCCTCGCCAACTAAACAGAAGAACGTGTGCATTTTGTGTACCAATTGTAGACTTATGCCAAAGTGTATGGCATAGAATTTCGGAGTGACATTACACATTAATCATGGTCCAGTAAGTAAAGCTATTTTGGTTGCTTGTGATAGTAGTTATGACATTTGATAATGTCAGCTTTGTGCAGGATGCCACATTTTGTGTTGGTTGGCAATTTTCTTCGACGAATGAGGTCTGTACTGTTTTAATTTCCACTTATTTGAGTATTGACTCAGCTTGCATGGAACCGGGACCAAAGTGATACTAAAAAAAGTACCGGCGGCGGCTACTATCCAAAACGTTTGCAGATGGAAAACCAAGAAAGAACAGTTCCAATTGTGAGTTGAGAAGAGCTGTGGAAATGTGACAAAGGTGTCAGAAAATGCTCTACAGTATACAGTCTGCTTACCACCCCCCTCCCCCCACAATAGCATAAGGTCGTGATATCATGTATGAGCTCAGTCCCAATCCATCTGGTGTTCCTGGATATTTAGATCCATACCCAGAATTATTCATCCACTACCAATTAACATAAATTATCATTGGTGTAGGCTGGGGATACTGTACATCTGTCAGGCATGATGTTACTCCCCCATTATCATTTGACTCAGCCCTTCCCTAACTACTAACTACTGTAAATGAATGAGCCACAACTGCTCGCTGTGTTTCGATGAATTGCAGTGATTATGCATAAAGTGGGCTTTTACTGTAAAACGGTCTCTTTTTAAGCGTTGTAGTTGATAGTTGTAGAAGTAACCACAGAGCAGCTCCACCCAGGCCAAGGAAGCTCTGAATCACTCCAAGCTGAAGGTCCGAATTGGCGCAGTGGGTAGTCGGACACACACACACACACACACACACACACACACACACACAGTCAAAAGTCAGTTGTTGTGACTCAGGCGTGAATCATCGGTGTATGTTCCACTGTGTGATCCGAAAGCTGATGTGTTGAACAGTGGGTCTCTTTGATGCTAACACTGGCAGGCTGAGGACGGATGGAAAGACAAGAGGGATGTGATGTGGTGAGAAGAAAAGAGAGGGGTCGAGGAGGTGCTAGTGGAGCACGCGCGTGAGCTGCGAGCACCAGAGCCTCGCAGCGGCGAATCTGAGGCCCCGTGGTAAACTGTGGTAACATGAAGAGCCGTTTGGGAGCCGAAACACCCGGCTCACTAACGCAAAGAGATAGTATCTAAGGGACGGCTCAATTCAAAATTCAAGCACGCCCTCTCAGCCCATTCTGCTCATCATCAAAGCACATATGGTCCGTAAAGGTTGGTTGAAGCATGAGAGCTGCTACAGTAAAAGTAAATAAACAATTTGTTGTCCCTTGGAAATGGATTTTGCAAAGTATGAAGCTGTTTTTAGTTTTAAACACACAGTGCTTTAGGCTAACAGGCAGAAATAAACCCATTTAAGACCATTACCCAATTACAGAAAGCAATTAAGACTGCTTTGCAATGCAGACATTATTAACATTGTAGAGAAGATTAATGGAAATAATTATATTTTAAAAATAGCTTGTGGAAACGTGTCTCTAATCCAAGAACTAATTTATTATACTAAAACTGCTCGAATGAGGTGCCAGTGGTGAGAACAAGGAGTGTGTGTGTGTGTTCTCAGTGTGTGTGTGTTCTCGGTGTGTGTGTGTGTGTGTGTGTGTGTGTGTGTTCTCAGTGTGTGTGTGTTCTCAGTGTGTGTGTGTGTTCTCGGTAATAACAGAGCTTTGATTCAACAGGACCATCAGCGCTGAACGTCGGGATGGAAAAGAAGAATTAGAGCGAAGCTAGAGAAATGAAGGGAAACGGTGAAAATGACAGAGCTGGAAAACACTGGATTAACTCAAGATGGATCAATGAAAAAGCCACGGTAGAGAAGAGAGGGGATAAATAAAGGAAAGAGTGATTATTGAAATGAGAGCATTATGGAGACAGGAAGGAAGGAGAGGTCTATAAGAGAACATTCAATCCATTTAGTCAACAAACAATGGATCTTATATCCCATTACATATTCATCATGTTTAATTAAAGCTGCTGCTGTAATTGTAGTTTATTTAATAACCTTTGAGATCTGAGATATTCAGAAACATATTTTCACATACACTGTGGGTGTTTCTCGATGTCGAGTAAAGCTGCTCCAGAGCCACTATTTCAAGCATACTACGTGCGAGTGCCGCCAAAGTACTGTTCCAATTAGAGATGTCCCGATCCGATCAGGGATCAGAGCCGATCACGTGATTTTCAAAAGATCGGAATCGGGAGAAAAAAATCGGGGATCTGGAATTTTTTTTTTTTATCAAATATTTGTATTATTTTATTTAATGTTACAAAACAAAAATGACCATGTTCACGTCTTAAAGTCATCCTGAGGCCTTAGTTTTGGTTTAAAATTACACAACATCGTGTATGTGTTGCTTCTTTTGGGCTTGTTTAGACCTGGTTGCTTATTTCTCTCACATCTGGCAACAGAGTGGGCGCAGTGTCTAATAGTAGCAGCAAGCTAACAAGAGGCTACGTCCAGCTGGTGACTCCGGAGTCGGGACGGAGAAAATGTCAGGAGTTTGGAAGTATAATAAAATTGAAAGCGAAGGCAGTGTAACGGCCAGATGCAATGTTTGCAAGGCGGAGGTTCCGCGTGGTGGAAAGAACAGAGCTACGTTCAACACGACCAATGTAACACGCCACCTGAGAAACAAACACCAACAACAACACCACGAGTACACAGCGGCCACTCGGGTAACGGCACTGAATTAACCGACACTTTCAGAGACTTTTAAAAGGAAAGAGAAACTGCCCCAGAACAGTGAAAAGGCCAAAAAGATAACAGCCAAGATAGCTGAACTCATCGCGTTGGATGACCAGCCGTTATCTGTTACCTTTTTTTTTTCTCTTAATGCATTGCATAAAGATCGGATCGGGAAAGATCGGTATCGGCAGATTGTCGGAATCGGATCGGGAGCAAAAAATGGTGATCGGGACATCCCTAGTTCCAATGTCCAGCATACTTGGAATTCTACCGAGCCCGGCGTACTTCGTTTGGAGACATTTCGAGGCTGCACATGTGTAGACTCCACGGTCTTAAAATCCCCACAATGCTTTGCGCATGGACCATCCATCCATCCATCCATCCATCCATCCATCTTCTCCCGCTTATCCGTGGTCGGGCCTCGGGGGTATCAGTTCCAGCAGAGAGCCCCAAACGTTCCTTTCCCCTCATCAACCAGCTCTGACTGGGGGGTCCAAAGGCGCTCCCAGGCCAGCGAAGAGATATAATCCCTCCACCAGATTTGGAGGTGCTGATCCTCATCCCAGCCGCTTCACACTCGGTTACGAACCGATCCAGTGAGTGCTGAAGGTCGCAGACCGATGAAGCCATCAGAACCACATCATCTGTAAAAAGCAGTGGTGCAATCCTTAGTCCACCGAACTGCAGACCCCCCCCCCATGACTACGCCTCGAAAAGACACATTTTTAAATATTAATTATTGTTGTTATTTGCATTTATAAAAAGAAATACAGGTGGCATTGTTGGCGTTTTAAAATGTGCGTGATGATTCTTATTTTCATGTATTAAAAGCTAAGATATTTTGGGGTGAAAATCACTTAACATTTTAAAGAAAAACAGGAGGACTTTATTTCTACCTAGAGGAGCCTTTCATGCATTTTGTGGAAAATCAGTGAGAAAAAGTAATATATTTTATTTATTGTATATTATACTGTCCGGCAGTGTCTCAGTCCGTAGGGGCTTGGACTGGGAGCCGTAGGGTCGCCGGTTCAAGTCCCTGAACAGACCTAATATGGAGTGCGGACTGCTACTTGGAGAGGTCCCAGTTCACCTCCTGCCCTGCCGTGGTGCCCTTGATCAAGGCACATCCCCTTCACCCCCTCTCCCACTGCTCCTAGTACTAGACTCCTGATACTAGGATGGTTTAAATGTCACTGTGTGCTCTGCATGTTTGACCATTAAAGAGGGTTTCATCCCTCCGAATATTCTATTATATATTTACTTATTATATACATATTTTTAAAAATAGTCAAAGTCAACTTTATTGTCAATCTCACAATATGTTAGTACACACAGAAAGATCGAAATACTGTTTCCCACAGTCCCATTGTATACAAAAACACACATTAAAATACAAGAACACTCAATATTTACAAAAAAACGTAAGTGTTCTTGTATTTTTATGTGTGTTTTAATATACTTTGTCTTAGTTATTGTTAGTATAATTACCATTATTTGCATGTCTTTGTATTGACAATATTTCATTTAATTTTATTGAGGTATTTATTTTGTTGTGTAGCTTTAATATTGAAAATCGAAAAAGACAATTGTAAAAAAAATCAATTAATGTTCAAATATGAAAACTAAATATTTCACCAAGACTTGCCACTTTGGAAACATATACAAAATAAATCTGTATTAACAATAACAATCAGTCTGACCTTCACGCAGCCCGTCTCTGAGGATCAACCGGCTGCAGGGAAAGGCTCTGACGTGAAATAAAACCTACGTGAGGCCTCTACGTGAGCCCTCTGCTTCAGGCCATATGTATGCTGGAGATAGAGAGATGAGACAATAAATAAAGAAACATTGATTTTCTCCCCCCTCCCCATTCATCTCCCCCTACCTCCCTCTCAACATCGATCATTTCTGTTGCACAGCAGCAGGGAGGATGTCTGCTCAATTGACTCCTATAAATTATACATGATCATCCAATAGCATTGCCTTGTTTGCCTGCCAAGAATACATCCATCGTCTTAGCTTGCCAATAACTCAATTTAAAGACACGCTTTCATTCCTGCATCGGACACGAGTCAACTAGTCATACCAACGCTGCTGTCTTGAATCCAATTTCAGAAACACCAATTTGATTTGGTGTACGGTGGTGCCAACATAAACAACATTAAAAAAACAAGTTGTAAGAGGTTCAAAATATAACCTACGTTGTATCTGCTGCGCCCTCTTACGGCCCGTCCACACGGCGGCGTGCGTTGAAGCTTCAACGAGAAAATTGCCAACCAACACAAAACGAGGCATCCTGCATATCCTAACTACTATCAAGGGCAACCCAAATAGCATTAATTACTGGACCAAGATTCATTTTTAATGTCAGTCCGAAATTCTATGCCATACACTTTGGTATAAGTGTACAATTGGTACAAAGAATGCATACGTTCTTCTGATTGGTTGACGAGGAAACGATCCAGCAAAGGAGATACAGCCCATTAGAGATAATATTACAATACAGACAGCTCGTTCCAAAAGCGTTTTTCCCCCAATACTGTGAGGAGTAATTGGTGGACATTGGTCTAATTGGTCTACTTTTGAAGCTTCGACGGAATCAAATCATATGCCAGTACAAGCTGTAGCCAATCAAACCGCGTGCTTGTGTGTCCGGGGCGGGAGATTCATGTGATTGGTTGTTGGCCGCGCTCCAGACACGCCCACCGGCAAGCTTCAACGCACGCCGCCGCTGCGTTACTCTCGGTGTTCACCCTCATACCAAAATGCAGATTTTCCAGAAGTGAGGAAACAATATTTCTGTTGGTCGATAACTGTATAATTACTCAACAATCGTGTCAAATAGAGCGTCAGACACTTTGTCTTTACGGAGCTCCGACGTCACGTTGTTGTTTACGTCCGTGTCGCCATCTTGTATACCGGCGTCGTGTTCTTGTGAGATTTAATTTCTCTTATAAACAAGATCAGCGCCACAGTATCACCTCATACTATATTTCTCTAGAAAAACCCCTGATAAGGATTCTAAAAAGAAAATCTATGAAAAAAATAGATTTAGCATTAAAAAAGATTAAAGACAAGAATTAACACCGAAATTTAAATGTCATACAATGAATGACGATTTCTTCACAGCTGTTGTCTTACAACATGGGTAAAGCCCCATGGAGACAAACCCGATATCACGTTGCGATGATGTCATAAAGCTGCTGCTGCCCCCCCCCCTCTCCCCCCTCTTTTAAAGCTGTCCTTGACTGAGCTCAGGTTACACCCGTTTGTTGGGAGTGATCCAGTCGGTCCCATGTGGGCTTATTATCCCGGCTCAAAGCCCCAATACTCTGCCGCTATTCCACACAATGAGTCTCTCCCAAGGACCTCTGAAATGGAAGGGGGGGGGGATCCCCGTCACCTGAGGCTATGTCTATGTGTGTGTGTCTATAATGTGTGTGTGTCTATAGTATGTGTGTGTGTGTGTATTCCCCATGTGCACTCTATTGCAATCTGCTTTCTGTCATTATTTGCCTGCAACCTCTCTGCAGTCCCACCGCGCCTTCATCTAGAGGCGTCTCAGCCCGGGGCTGTGTGTGTGTGTGTGTGTGTGTGTGTGTGTGTGTGTGTGTGTGTGTGTGTGTGTGTGTGTGTGTGTGTGTGTGTGTGTGTGTGTGTGTGTGTGTGTGTGTGTGTGTGTGTGTGTGTGTGGTGTGTGTGTGTGTGTGTGTGTGTGTGTGTGTGTGTGTGTGTGTGTGTGTGTGTGTGTGTGTGTGTGTGTGTGTGTGTGTGTGTGTGTGTGTGTGTGTGTGTGTGTGTGTGTGTGCCGGGGATCATTTGCATCTGTTCTAGGACAGTCCAGTAGAGCAGGCGATGGATAAGAGGACATTGAATTTCGTTTTTAAATTGCCGTTCCAATGGCCTGGAAATCCACCCAAAAGATGTAGTGGACAAAGAGAAGGAACATAAATGATGGATGAAGCTAAAAGTTGGAGGAAAGTGCTTTTGAAACATTCAAAGGAAGCAGAAACTGAAACGAGTCTAAGCCGTGGAATAAAGGACAGAACTGCAAATGACATGAAGACTTGTCGACAAAGATGGACTTCAGTGACGCTTTACTTGAATACATCTGTGTTAAGGCATTATTGGGCTCATTGATATTTATAAGTATATATTAAAGTATCAAACATTAGACTTATTGGATATTTTTACATTACAATAGCCTTTTTCATGTTAGGAATCATTTAAGTCAAACCAGGAAGATGGGAACAGCTGTGACGTCCATCTTAATGTTTAGGTTGTGGGGAGGAGTTTAGACTGGAGGCCAATGTGTTTATAACCAGTTTAAGAATCAGTTAAATATGCAGTTTGGCAGAAGTACACTAATAGATACATGTGACTGTACACTAATATACGCTTTAATTTAAGCCTTTCAATAAACCCTCTCTATTGTGTAAGAATTCCCATCACAGCCCCAAACCCCTCTATCAAGGATTGTTTCTTCCATTGAAATCTAAATAAAGTTTTTGTTGGGAAAACACTGAATGTCCTCTTCCAGCATGAGAGTAGCATGCTAACAAAGGTATCCCAACTGTAGCTGTGAACATGACAGGATGTGTGATTACCTAGAAGAGCATCAGGACTGATTGAGGCAGATGATAGCTATGTGATTAACATGATGACTCAGCCTCTATGGAGAGAGACATCAAGCATGCTCATTTCTGACGTGGAGCTAATCTGAAGTAAACATTGAATACTGCTTTCTATTCCTCCATCTTGTGACTGTGTGACTCCCTCTCTTGGATATCAGCATGTGAAGGACACTGCTCAGGAGCTAGTTGATGCTCTGTATGTGATGACTTCCTTCTGGAGAGGATCACAGATACATGGATCCTGAGGCTGAAGCTCAAGACCAGGGAGATTGTTCTAACAGTTTCTTAAATTGGTGTTTTGTTGTGTGTGTTAGCAGCCAGGTCAAAGAGCATGGTGATGGGCGATGTGTCTCGAGGCCGACCCGCCTCCCCCAGCCTGCAGGAGGGCGCTCTGAAGGGCGGCTGGCTGAAGAAGCAGCGCAGCATCATGAAGAACTGGCAGCTGCGATGGTTCGTGCTGCGCTCAGATCAGCTGTTCTTCTACAAAGACGAGGAAGAGACCAAGCCACAGGTACAGTAACACGGCGGCCATGTTTAGACTGAGGAGTGGAGGAGAGTTATTAAAGGTCTCCTATTGGACTGTTTCTCATCAATATATTACAGGTCTCAGATATATACAGAGCCTGTCTCTGATTGGCTGAAACACCAAACAGATCATTGCAGCATTACCCATAATCCCCTCTGTTTCAGCCCTGTTTCCAAAGTGCTGATTCTCTGTCTGTTACTTTAGATGAAAATAAGGAGCCCCTCCCCACGTCCCTCTGAGAGACATTTGGTTACAAAGAACTCAATGGTGCTCTAGGAGGAGATTCAGGTGATAAGGGGGGGGGGGGGGGTACCTTGGTTGCTGATTGGCTAATGGTTACACAAGACAACACATCGTTATGACATCATAAAGTGGCCAAAATCTGATCAGCTCATTTTCAGACAGGTTTTTATAGAAATGGATCAAAAAGAGAGAAAATCTTTGTTCCTGAAACTTTCAGAGTCTCTTTCCACAGAGGGGACACATGTTGATGTAGAAGAGACATGAAGAAGAGGGGACACATGTTGATGTAGAAGAGACATGAAGAAGAGGGGACACATGTTGATGTAGAAGAGACATGAAGAAGAGGGGGACACATGTTGATGAGAGAGACATGAGAAGAGGGGGACACATGTTGATGTAGAAGAGACATGAAGAAGAGGGACACATGTTGATGTAGAAAGAGACACGAAGAAGAGGGGACACATGTTGATGTAGAAGAGACACGGAGAAGAGGGGACACATTTTGATGTAGAAGAGACACGGAAGAAGAGGGGACACATGTTGATGTAGAAAGAGACACGAAGAAGAGGGGACACATGTTGATGTAGAAGAGACACGGAGAAGAGGGGACACATGTTGATGTAGAAGAGACAGGAGAAGAGGGGACACATGTTGATGTAGAAGAGACATGAAGAAGAGGGGACACATGTTGATGTAGAAGAGACATGAAGAAGAGGGGACACATGTTGATGTAGAAGAGACATGAAGAAGAGGGGACACATGTTGATGTAGAAGAGACATGGAAGAAGAGGGGACACATGTTGATGTAGAAGAGACATGAAGAAGAGGGGACACATGTTGATGTAGAAGAGACATGAAGAAGAGGGGGACACATGTTGATGTAGAAGAGACCATGAGAAGAGGGGACACATGTTGATGTAGAAGAGACATGAGAAGAGGGGACACATGTTGATGTAGAAGAGACATGAAGAAGATGGGACACATGTTGATGTAGAAGAGACTGAGAAGAGGGGACACATGTTGATGTAGAAGAGACATGAGAAAGAGGGGACCATGTTGATGTATGAAGAGGAACATGAAGAAGTGGGAACATGTTGATGTAAAGAGACATGAAGAAGAGGGGCACACATGTTGATGTAGAAGAGACATGGAGAAGAGGGGACACATGTTGATGTAGAAGAGACATGAAGAGAGGGGACACATGTTGATGTAGAAGAGACATGAAGAAGAGGGGACACATGTTGATGTAGAAGAGACATGAAGAAGAGGGGACACATGTTGATGTAGAGGACATGAAGAAAGGGGACACATGTTATGTAAAAGAGACATGAAGAAGAGGTACACATGTTGATGTAGAAGAGACATGGAGAAGAGGGGACACATGTTGATGTAGAAGAGACATGAGAAGAGGGGACACATGTTGATGTAGAAGAGACATGAAGAAGAGGGGACACATGTTGATGTAGAAGAGACATGAAGAAGAGGGGACACATGTTGATGTAGAAGAGACATGAAGAAGAGGGGACACATGTTATGTAGAAGAGACATGAAGAAGAGGGGACACAGTGTTGATGTAGAAGAGACATGAGAAGAGGGGACACATGTTGATGTAGAAGAGGACATGAAGAAGAGGGGACACATGTTGATGTAGAAGAGACATGAAGAAGAGGGGAACATGTTGATGTAGAAGAGACATGGAAGAAGAGGGGACACATGTTGATGTAGAAGAGACATGAAGAAGAGGGGACACATGTTGATGTAGAAGAGACATGAAGAAGAGGGGACACATGTTGATGTAGAAGAGACATTGAAGAAGAGGGGACACATGTTGATGTAGAAGAGACATGAAGGAAGAGGGGACACATGTTGATGTAGAAAAGACATGAAGAAGAGGGGACACATGTTGATGTAGAAGAGACATGAAGAAGAGGGGACACATGTTGATGTAGAAGAGACATGAAGAAGAGGGGACACATGTTGATGTAGAAGAGACATGAGAGAAGAGGGGACACATGTTGATGTAGCAGAGACATGAAGAAGAGGGGACACATGTTGATGTAGAAGAGACATGAAGAAGAGGGACACATGTTGATGTAGAAGAGACCTGAAAGAGAGGGGACACATGTTGATGTAGAAGAGACATGAAGAAGAGGGGACACATGTTGATGTAGAAGAGACATGAAGAAGAGGGGACACATGTTGATGTAGAAGAGACATGGAGAAGAGGGACACATGTTGATGTAGAAGAGACAGAAGACGATGGGGACACATGTTGATGTAGAAGAGACATGAAAAGAGGGACACATGTTGATGTAGAAGAGACATGAAGAAGAGGGGACACATGTTGATGTATGAAGAGACATGAGAAGGAGGGGACACATGTTGATGTAGAAGAGACATGAGAAGAGGGGACACATGTTGATGTAGAAGAGACATGAGAAGAGGGGACACATGTTGATGTAGAAGAGACATGAAGAAGAGGGGACACATGTTGATGTAGAAGAGACATGAAGAAAGAGGGGACACATGTTGATGTAGAAGAGACATGAAGAAGAGGGGACACATGTTGATGTAGAAGAGACAGAAGTGGATTTTGCATAATAGGACCTTTAACAGTGATGATGACTCGTCCCACTGACAGGACGTCTCAGAGTGCATTAGAGTAAACCAGAGAGAGCGTGTGACGCCTCCATCACTGCACCGTCGTACAAATATTTAAAATCTCTGATCAATCTTCTGTGACGAGGGACGGCTGCTGACTCACATTTTCCACATTATGAGGCTGATTCAGGCAGTAAGCAATACGGTAGCTGGCCTGGACTGACCTCACACACACACACACACACACACACACACACACACATACACACACACACACACACACACACACTAGTCAGATAAACGACGTTGTGTAGTACTCATCGTAGCTGACAGGCTTACAAAGCCGTAACATGAGGCGATGATGTAATCCAACAACAAAAGACAGCAGGCCCACACACACACACACACACACACACACACACACACACACACACACACACACACACACACACACACACACTCTATTAAGACCTTAATAATCATCTCTTTACAATTCTGGCTGAAACCTTGACACTTTTATTGATTTATTCCGTCTTCATTCTGCGCTACCACTGTTCATGTAATGCAGGATGCAGCCGTCGTTTATCCAGCACACACACACACACACACACACACACACACACACACACACACACACACACACACACACACACACACACACACACACACACACACACACACACACACAGGATGACGTGTTCTCCTCCTCTCCATTCTGTGGGGAACATCTGACTGAAGGCTTTGACAGACTGCCTTTAATCAGAGCTTGCCAATAGCTGTCCGGAGTGTATTGATGTGCAACTCCCTGTGGATTTAACACACACACACACACACACACACACACACACTCTG
Organism: Harpagifer antarcticus; assembly: GCA_902827135.1. Lineage (NCBI taxonomy): Eukaryota > Metazoa > Chordata > Actinopteri > Perciformes > Harpagiferidae > Harpagifer > Harpagifer antarcticus. The sequence goes on along the minus strand of CADEHL010001140.1, from coordinate 1,885,146 downwards.
AGGAATGCACACCTCTACACACACACAGCCCCTCCCCCCTCTGTGTCAGATTGTGTCACTCTGGCCCTTTTCTCTCCCCTCTCATCTTCTAATCGATAGGAAATTGGAGGCTCTCAGTGGGGGGGGGGGGAGGGGTCTCACTGAGATAAAAAGATGTGATAATTGGTGGAGAGGGGAAGGCAATACTGAAGTAGGATGTATGCCGGTTTTCCTCTTCCTTGTCATCATGCCGGGATGGATCCTTTTCAAAACTTCACTTAACCCACATCGATTTGTATTTTCATGCTGCGAATACAAATCCACTCTTTAAATGCAATTCATCACAAGATCACATCTCATTTTTAAAGTGTTGTTGTGCCTCTATTTTTAATGCTAAGTGCTGCTGCTTCCACTACATGTGTTCTTTTACACAAGTGGAACAAAAGCATAACAAATATGTGTTTAGTTGTTCATATTACTAACCTACATACTATTAAAAGATATTAAAACAGGTCATAAACACAAATCCTACATGGTATGAAATCACTGCTGGATGTAAGCTGTTTGTCTCATTGGATATAAACGCAGACGCTGAAGGTAAAGAAAGTGTTTTTTAATCGGCCATTTTGAGAGTTTTTGGCTTTATCGCTTCCTTATCATGTAATTCTTTTCACAAGAGGAATGAAAACATCCCAAATACGCATTTAGGTAGATGTATTTTACTTCCTTAGTCTTTCTGTGTTGGTAGATGTCTCCTGAAGTTAGCATTACACAATGTCTCATTTCAATATATAAACATTACGCTTTATACATCTTACCCTCTCCACTAGTGTCTTGCGAAGTGTATGAATTTCACAATATCTTTAAAAGCTGTTTTTTTCATAGACAGAGCCATAAATATATTATTTGGTAAATATATCTTACAGTATAGATGTAATCAGTCTTAGCTATGGTTTAAAGATATAATAAACTCTTCCTCTTCCCCTTCTTACAACGCTTTCCACTCAAAAGTTATTCTTTGAATGAACTTGATTAAATCATGGACAGTATTTCCACATGATGAAATGGCTTTCTTTCAGCTTTAAGCAATTACGTTGACCCAACCCAGGTACATCAAGTTGGTAACACACCTTATAAATAAGTAGTATCAAGCCTAATAGAATACGTTGACCCAACCCAAGTAAATTAAGTTGGACCAATCAAATTGCTTAATCTTTAACGAAAGTGATTTAATCATGTGGAAATATTGTCCATGATTTAATTACGTTCATTCAGAGTTATTTCTTTGAGTGTTCAGAATTGAAATGCCTGTGTGATCAATAAGTAAAACATTAATAATGTATATATGTATAGTCTCTTTAACGGTAGTCTATTAAAGTGTATTGAGTGTGCGCACTCTCTACATATCTTGCTTTCTATTGGTTTTTTTCTAATTGATATCAGGCCTGCTGCTGCTGCTGCTGCGTCTTAAAACACAGTTAGTATCAAAGTAAATGTGTTTTTATTAGATTCCTTTTATTGTCACTACACACAATTCCAAGCATTCTCACATAACAGACAGTATAAGTACATTTGACAATACAAGTTACAACTTTTAATATACAAAGTGACTATAAATTGGATCTATGATGAACAGTACGGTCAAGGTGAAACATGTAAGTCAGTCAGTAAGTTATTGCACATTCATCAGTGCAGTTAATTACAAAACTAAAATAAACATGTGTTCTATATAAACGGTATGAGGTAGAATATAAGGTGCAGTTGGATGTAAACATGTACTTAGTTACACAGTATCAAAGTAAATCATGTGTTTTCAAACCAACTTTATTCATATAGCACATTTCAAAACAACAGAGTTGACCAAAGTGCTGTGCATCAATACATATAGAAAAGCAGCATAAATACATTTAGACAAAACTGATAGGACAAAAGAAACAAATGTAAATAATAAAACCTTAAGTCCCTCCCTTTCCTCCATGGGACCTTATTTCGGAAAAAGTATGTATTGAAGTCAATGGCGAGAGAAAGATTATCTTTTGATCCCGTTTGAATTGTGCCACGAATTACACATATGAAGTTTGTCAATTTAAAAGATAATTTTGCAAGTCAACAAAATTAAAATGTGTTTTGTTGTGTGAAACCGCTCAATGAACTACATCTCCCATCTCGCACCACACACCCAGACGGCCGTCACCTTGGAACATTTCACTTCTTTCTCTCGAAAGAAGGCGGAAAGTATTCAAAGAGGTGAAAATCACTCCAAGTCTGAGCACGTTGAGAGCTGTACATACACACAAGGGGAGTTAGTCGGTTCCGTGAGAGCCAGCATGCGGGACCGGGACTCTGGGATTTGTAGTCTTTCTAGTTGCGTATTTTACTTAGTCTCATATTTCAACAGTTTTACGACAAACTGTGACTTTTTTGACTTGGAAATTATTTGTTAAGATTGACAAACATCATATGTGTAATTCGTGGCACAATTCAAACGGGATCGAGAGATAATCTTTCTCTCTCCATTGACTTCAATACATACTTTCTCCGAAATAAGGTCCCATGGGTCGGAAGTAGACGGGCCGGACTTCGCCTCTCTATAGAGTGGCGAAGTCCGGCCCGTCTACTTAAAAAGACCAGGCAGTTCAGAGAGAAAGGAAGGCAGCTTTGCATGACATCCCTCTGGACGTGTTTCATTGTGGTGATAGTGAGGGTAGTCAATCCTTTTGTTGACAAGACAGTAGTGACGGCCATCTTGGTGACGTGTGTTGATCTGCTAGACGGGAGATTTCACACAAACAAATGTGTAACTTCACAGTTTTACGACACATTTTAATTTTGTTGACTTGCAAAATTATCTTTTAAAGTGACAAACATCATATGTGTAATTCGTGGCACAATTCAAACGGGATCGAATGATAATCTTTCTCTCTCCATCGACTTCAATACATACTTTTTCTGAAATAAGGTCCCATGGAGCTCCCCCGGAAGGGGCGGGACTTCGCCTCTCTATAGCCACAGACTGAAAACCCCCATACATGATGTAAAAACATTTGAAAACACAACAAAATAGAAAACCCCAATTTAGAAAACACAGAGTGATACGTGTTATACGTCTTATGCAAACGCACGGGAGAACAAGAAGGTCTTTAAACGAGATATCCCCGCTTCACTGTGATTTGTGCTGTGGGGTGACGTGTTGATTCATTCGTCCCCGGCCAGATACTCCTGTTATTCCGAGCACATAGCACCCTTGGGAACTTCCCCCCCCCCCTCTCCTCCTCTCTCACCCCATCCCACCCCTTTCCATTTGTAGCCATGGCGACTAATGTTGGCGGCCGGCAGCCCGTCTGGAGCAGGCGATGCCAGCCTGCAGAGCCTCAGACGCTGGCATCGCCTCTCGGGGCTAAATGGGTATTGATCTGGATAATGTATTCTGATAATCTGCTGCTGCCTGTTCAATCACATGAGGGGGGGGGGGGGGTGCTTAAACATTTTACAGGGGGGGAGGAGATGGGGGAGGAAGAGGAGAGAGGAAGGAAGGCCAGGAGGTGATTTAAGGATGGACATGTTGAGGGAAATATCTGGAATTTGGATCTCAAGATGCAGCTTTTTTACCATGATATTTGGTTAAATTGTCTCCTTCCCAGAGACTGTGAGAAAGAAATGTCTCCACCTGAAATGTAGTGTAATATTACAAGGAAGAAGAAGCTTTAGATGCGGCGGTCGCAGCGCGCGCGGTAGCTCTCTCTCTCTCTCTCTCTCTCTCTCTCAGCTCCGCTCTCTCTCTCTTACTCTCTCTCTCTCTCTCTGCTCTCTGCTCTCCTTCATCTCTCTCTCTCTCTGCTCTCTCTCTCCTCTCTCTCTCCTCTCCTCTCTCCTCTGCCTCCTCTCTCGCATCATCTCTCTCCTTCTCTCTCTCTCTCTCTCTCTCTCTGTGTGTGTGTTTCAGGGCTGTATTCCTCTGCAGGGATGTCAGGTGACCGAGCTCACAGCCAATCCGGACGAACCAGGAAGACATCTGTTTGAGATCCTGCCAGGTAACACCAGCTCCTCCTGTACTTAAAACTCATAGTTCTCTCCGTAATGAATTCCTGCGTTTCCACTTTTGTTTTTGTTATTTAAATTCAACCAGAAATAAATCCTGATCGAGAGCCGCAGCTAGTTTGATATACAATGAAAAAGTGAAATCAGTATTCAGAGGCAACATATTGCTTTGATCCAGGAGGAGGATATTAGTTGCAGTTCTGCATCGAGACAGCAGAGAGCAGTGTCTCCTTATCCCCTGATCTCACAGTGCCTGACCTCAGATCTGTTGACATGTGTTACATGTCCAGCTGTGAAAGGCAATTCCCGAGAGAAGCACCGTGGAATAAATAGAAAATAAAGTGGTGTCCTCCGTCATGTGGAGCTGCTTTCTGATACCCTGACACTGACTGCAGCTCAACAGACTGATGGACCGACCACGATAACGGCCCGTCCACACGGCGGCGTGCGTTGAAGCTTCAACGCTTCTGCCCATTCACTTTGAATGGGGTGACGTCACGCTTTGCCGAACTGCATTGTGGGAGCGTTGCTCGCTTCAAAAGTTGAGCAATGTTCAACTTTTGAAGCTTCGGCGGAAGCGTCAGCCAATCAAATCATATGCCAGCACAAGCTCTAGCCAATCAAACCGCGTGCTTGTGTGTCCGGGGCGGGAGATTCATGTGATTGGTTGTTGGTTGAGCTTCAGACACGCCGCCGTGTGGACGCTGCGTAAACCTTTCCGTTTTTAGTCAATCCATACTTACTTTCACGTGATTCTTATTATGTCTTTATCACGTTTTGACAACCAAAACAAGTCAGGTGTTCGATGACTACAAGTAAGGGCATTTTAAAATGATCTTAGTCAAAGTTATTTTAGTTTTAGCCAATGGAAACTGTGGATATTATAGAGTTTTTTTAGTCATCATTACAGTCAATATAACCTTGTTTCCTTCTTACATTCCCTGCTGTTGTCAATGTCTACTTGATATAGTTTCTCTAGGTCTTCCTGCCTGTGCCCAGTGTGGGCTGCAACAAATCAAATCTATAATGTTTTTCTCTCTCTCTTCTAAGAGTTCTTCAACAAAAATGTGATATTTTTACTATATCACATTTAACGACGATGGTGCCGTCCGTTTAGTTGTGAAAAATAGTCATACTGGTTAGGATGGTCGTATGGTGATCTCTTCAAGTGTCGACCTATATGTTAAAGCATATATATAAATTATTTTAATAGCTCCATCATCAGAAGTGTGTGTGTGTGTGTGTGTGTGTGTGTGTGTGTGTGTGTGTGTGTGTGTGTGTGTGTGTGTGTTTGCTCGGAGCTCCCTGCTTGTGTTTAGACGGCCGACAGGGCTGTGTGTTTTGTTTATGGCCGGTCAACATCTCAGAGAGGTGAGAGCTGAGAGGTTCTGCAGACAGAGAGGAAGGAGTTCTAAAGAAATGCCTCACATTCGGAGTTTTAGATATTTATCTAACGCATTTTTTCTGATCTGAACATGACGAAGATTTAAGAGGACATGAAGCTGCTGGTGTTTCTCACTCGGCACTCTGTTGTCCATTGTGATGGTAGCCGTGTCTTTCAAGAGAGCCCAGAGACCTTGGCTTTTCATCTGGATCCTGTGTGTGTGTGTGTGTGTGTGTGTGTGTGTGTGTGTGTGTGTGTGTGTGTGTGTGTGTGTGTGTGTGTGTGTGTGTGTGTGTGTGTGTGTGTGTGTGTGTGTGTGTGTGTGTGTGTGTGTGTGTGTGTGTGGCTATGGAATACACACCCCTGTTGCTGAAGGTAGATACAAGACAGATAGCAAGATGCTGGAGCCTGAACACACACACACACACACACACACACACACACACACACACACACACACACACCTCTTTATAGATGGCTTAAGAGAAGCACTAGAAGACGTTTGCTCAGACATTGACTCATGGCATTATAGGAAAGTGATATGAAATCATCATTCATGTGTTCAGGGTCATTGCCGAGGTGTGTGCATGAATAGAGTGGTGCGGGAATGAGTCCTAAAACACATCGGTTAGCATTTGAGCACGTTCGGCTCCCTTGTCTTGAAGTCAGTGTTTTTGAAATAAGCTTTGTTCTTAACACGAGCTGAGAAGATTTAGCTGTAGACGACTTAAAGTCATAACGCCCAACGTTAGCTGCCTTTAGCTTAGCGTTTCTGGTGTGAAGTCATGTGACTGTGCTGTAGTTCCTTTATGGCCTAACATTAGCTTGTTACCTCTGGCAATTGCCTTTCAGTTCGAAAATCCAAAAGTGGTGTTCATTTGCGAAGATTATCCTGCTGAACACAACGTGCACGTATCATAAACAGCTGGTTGCCACGGAGATTATTTTATACAATATTCCAAAATCCAATGGAAGATCTATTTGCTTTTGGTCGAGCGATCTCTTGCATCTGAACGCTGCTTCTCCATGTTTAGCTCTGACTCTGGGGACAGAAAGCTGACCAGTCCCTGAAGACCTGAGAGATCTGGATGGTTCATCATTTAGCAGGAGGTCAGAAATGTATTTTGGGCCTAAACCATTCAAAGCTTTATAAACCAGCAGCAGTATTTTGAAATCTATTCTTTGACACACAGGAAGCCAGTGTAAAGACTTCAGAACAGGAGTGATCCACTTTCTTAGTGTTAGTGAGGACTCGAGCAGCGGCGTTCTGAATCAGCTGCAGCTTCCGAATAGATGTTTTAGTGAGACCTGTGAAGACACCATTGCAGTAGTCCAATTCATCATCACTGCACCTCTCTATACCGGATCATTTCTACACAGTAGTCCTGAGAGTCTTGGATGCTTCCCAGTCGAATCAGGAGAAATCATTTCCTCTGGGCATTTGTGTGAAATAACATCAGAGTATGCAAGCAATTAAAAAATTGGACTCCCACTAAGCGTTGTTATCCGTGTGTTCTCCAGACAAAGCCGACTCAGCAGTCATGTGCCGAGTCGGATCTGAGTTTGAAGCCTGAGGGCACGAAGGAAATAATAGAAAATATTCTTTGTATTTAACGGCTGACTCGAAGCTATAAGCCCTCTGTTGTGGTCGTGTGAAGCAATTAAGCCATCTGGGGGAACAGCACACACACACAACACACACACTTGTGTCTGTGCAAACATGACGGCCTCTGCCAGTTCATTATGGAGGTTACTGCAGCCCACACACGTGCACCAGAGGATTGCTCTCTCTTTTAGAACTGCTATTTTACCATCAACTCAAGCTTCCTGTGCCCTTTGACCTCAGGTGTAGCCTTTAAAAAGCATTGCATGAGGACACATAGTTTAAAGGACACATTTCTCAGTTCTGATACATTTGATATAGTAGTGTTGTTGTTAAACACACCCCCCATTGACTTTCATTAATGAAGTCCTTTCTCAGTTTTTAATGTGTTGCTCACCTTGGAACATAAGAACAGCCGCGCCCCCCCTCCCAATCATTATTGCCATTATTATTGTTGTTGTTGCTATAATGCAGGGGTATTCAATTGCATTTCAAAGAGGTCCAGGAAGAGAAGATGTCATTGAATGCTCTGTTTTCGCCATTTGAAATGACTCCGAGTGTTTCTCTCTTCTCGTCTCTCTGTGTTTGAATCTATCGTGCTGACTCACTGACTGCACCGATTTGATTGGCTGAGTAGCGTCACCTCCTTACAACAGAATCATACTGTATTTCTCAGACAATATTCCATTCATACATACGGTTCAATCTGATCCTGGAACAAGTGTGACTTCAGGAAGAAGCCAAAGTCTGTTTGGATTGACTGTGTGTTTTCCCTGTGTGTGTGTGTGTGTGTGTGTGTGTGTGTGTGTGTGTGTGGAAGTTTGTTTGGCAAAGATCAGAGGACAGCCCATCTCCCTGCTACTGCACACACACTCTCAGACAGAGAGAGAGAGAGAGAGAGAAAGAGAGAGCCTTGTTGCTCCTCCTCAGGGATTTTCTTCTCCCCAGGGGGTCCGAGGGAACGGACCTGCTGCCCGCTCTGCTGAATGAACCCAACGGGAGGAAGACAGAGTGAATGAATGGATGGGAGTGAATGAGGGTTGCTTTGACGGCTTGTTAGCGCTAGCATCATCGAGCATGCCTCACTGCCTGGCCGTCGGTGCTACCTGCGGACTGATCTGGGTTCTGATCTGCGTTCTGATCTGGGTTCATGATCTCCGACATGGGGCCGCTGTGCTGCAAGCCGCTCAGACTGAAGAAACTCCACCTGCAAGGTAACAGAAGCAGAGGATGGAGATGTTAACTGGTGTAGTGGCGCCTGGAGTGTGAGTAGCTTGGAGAATGATTGATGGAAAGTGGGTTCAAGCTTCCTTTGGCTTTGATTGCTTGTGTTTAAGGCATTGCAACGTCCTCCTGCTTCTTTAGCTAATGCTTATTTGCAAGAAAGAGTAGATGCAAGGAGAGTCTATACATATTCCAATTACTTGTAGACTCTCCTTGCTCTATTTCTTACTTTAACTATTTGACGGTGTTGCTCTGTGGGAGGAGCCTGTGACCTCAGATTTGCATTGATATATCTGCACTGTAGCTACGTACACATGATGATTACACGTTTAAACTGAAACTACTCTTAGAGGATCATGTATTTTAGATGTGTTATGAATCGGGAAGACGGATAGACAGCAGAGTGACTTTATGTGCCAAGATGTAACTTCTGCAAGATTGCGAAAGTAGATCAATTGTTGCCCAACATAGGAGATTGATTTGAATCACTAATCTAACTTTATGATATATTCCTTTGATCTGTGTATCTAAGAAGCAACGCACGTATCATGACTGTCCTCCAAATGGTACTGTTCCTTCCTTGGCTGTGCAACAAACGTGCCCTACATGTTATGGGAATCAGGCCAGTAGTCTTTCTGAATCCTGCTGACAGACAAAGCAGTAACTCCTTGGTGGAGGTAGTAACATCTGGTGACTTACAGATATGTTTGAAGCAGCTAATAATGACTTTTTCTTGGCAGTTACTGTCGTTGTTATGACAGGTCAGCTGCTCACAGTTACCTATTGTCTGCTTCAGTGTCTGCTGTGCTGTGTTTCACTCAGTAGATATAATGTTGGTGGGAGCTAATTGTGTCCAGAGCAGTGCATGCTGGGTGAAAAACATGGCAGTCAGATCTGAAAAGTATCTGATTCTGATATATCTGAAGGTTATCGGTTCAAGCTCAGAAGTTGTCTTTCAAGATACTGAACCCCAAATTCACATGTTGTGTTTTTGCTTGGGTTTTTTTAATATTTAGTATCCATGAGTAACTTCATTTGGGCACACATTGTATTTTGCAATCAATAGCTGTATATAGCATTCAAACCGGCTTGATAACAACACTACAAAGTGGGACATGACCCAGACTGACCCTTTGAGAAGATGTTTCAAACCTAAAGATGATCCAACATGTTTACCTCTCGCCTCATGTGGAGTGCCGCTATCTTCGTCCCCATATTGAAAGATTAACAATCTCACACCATGACATAGGAAGACGTTTCAGCACTATCAGAATTCCCTTTCCTTTCTACTCTCCCTCTCACAAACGACTGCGCACCTGCCTTCAGTCTGGCATTTAGAAACTGAAGCTTTGAAGAGTTATAGCTTCAGTTCTGAAATGTCAGACACTCAAAAAGCTTTACACACAATATCCGTAAACATTCACATTTCTGTCGACTCAAATGTCATCTTGTGTCTGATGATCGCAACGTTGAATTTAAAATGACTTGGGGAGGAAACGTTTTCTTGCAGTCAGTTTTATCTTAACTGCTTTCAAAAGGGATCCTTGTGGGCCTACTCGTCATTATTTAGTCTTGGAAGTTTTAAATGTTTTGGTGTCTGTCGGCTATGTTGGGATGGATTTTTTGTGTGTGTGTGTGTGTGTGTGTGTGTGAGATGAGGACCTGATTCATTGAAGAGGAAGTATTAATTAGATAATGTCTGAATGTCCTCTCTGTATTTTTAATTGGCTTCTTCTCCTGAGGGCCAATTGGAGCACTCATTTAGCTCATATTCAAACACCAGGGTTCTTACGGTCATTAAAAACCTGGGAAAGTCACGGAAATTCAAAATGCTAATTCCAGGCCCTGGAAAACAATATGTTTCCCAAAGTTTTGGAAATGTAACTAAAGTTGCATCAAATATAATTTATATTTTATCTAATCGCCAAAATAGTAATACTATAACGATAATAAATACTGTATTGTATAGTAATGAAACGTAAAATGGCATTTAACTGACGAGGTGTTTTGCTGGTGAGAGATTTGAGTTGCTTTAGCGTGAAGCTAGTAAGCTAACTATTGGATTTGTTTTAGATAGGCACAACATGTTTCATATGCAGACCTTATTTTCCTGTTCCATGTTCAAATAAACCATTTCCAGTGGTACGCTGAGAAAGAGTAATGTTTTTGGTCATGGAAAATTAGGTAAAGGTCCTTGAGAAGTCATTGATAATCATTGGTGAAAAGGTGTATGAACCCTGATACACACACTATGCGTGAATGAGGGCGACATATCAAATGAAATCCTCAGTTTACTACTCCACGCCCCCTGGAGCCACATCTGTACACAGACCTCAGTGTTGTTCATCATGACGGTGTGAGTTTGCAAAGCTGGGTGACAATGGCTCGTAGCTTTATGGCACTGCTGATTATATTTGGGCCCCCCCCCTCGCAGCTAAATGACTGGAAACAACCCCCCGATACTAATGGCTCACACACACGGGGAACAGATAACATATCCTGCGGGTTATTTAAATGTGCGACAGGAGGAAATGGATAAATGTGTCGCGGTGAGGATTATTAGATATGTGTGCAGCCTATGGTGTTAATGTGTTATTTTACGCAGCAGCTGATCGTGTTTCTCACTTGTGTGAGAAAGCAGCTGTGATCTCTGCGTGCCTCACTTATGGTTATGAGGTTAAACTAATAAAAACTACCTCGGCACTAAGTAAAAGCAGCTCTCGATCACCGGCTAAATGCCTTCAATGAAATATGAACTGGGGCCATAATTACAGGACGAAGGAGTTCAGAAATAGAGAATGAGACATGTGTGCCATCTAGTGGTGAGATGTGTTCATAGCACACTGGTTTTAGTCGATGTGAAACCCACTTGATTCCCTGTTTTGTTCAAACTAATAAACAGTCAGTCTTTCTGTTATTTTAAAGACGTAAACATTGTCTTTTTTAATGCACTCTTCAGTTTTGAGACATTGGGCTATCTTCTTTCGAACATTGGAACATCGAAAATACACAATTAGGTGTTTATTCCACTAACCTTGTCTCTTGTATCTGTAGATTTCTTGCTAGAAAATGCATCATTTTCATATTGAATCAGAGAAGTGTGTTATACGGACTAATATGGCGCAATGTGGTCATGGCTCAGAGCGTTTCACTTTGTATGCATGCTTCTTGGTTAATATTAAGCTGCTTTTCTTCTTGCTGTAACAAATGCAAATGTCCCTAAATAAAGGTAATCTGATTCTGATCTATATATCTGAAGGTTGTCGGTTCAAGCCGTCGTCTTTCAAGATACTGAACCACAAATGTTCATATGTTGGAGTGTCATGTTGGTTAGTTTGATGTAAACCCAGTCAAAATATAACATGTAAGTATCTGAAAGTCTGATAGTGACATTTAAAGTAGTACAACATGATATTTCTTATAATTCGTGCACTACTAGACATTGGAAAATCTGCTTTTTGGCTACACTATTGCTACGTCCACACTTGTTTTAGTTTTAGGGTATTTGAAACCCTCAATATGTGTCTTTTTAAAAAAACAATCTGCCCCTGTTTTCAAGTGACTGCAGGATTGTGGTCTGACAAACAGAAACAGAGACTCTTGCGTTCGGTTCAGAATTCTCATTCGTCTACTAGTCAAAATACCACTGGGTTAGTTTTAGGATAAAAGCCACTGTTCTGTAAATCCCTGCTCTCCTCCTCCCCTCATTTGGATCAGAAAGCTTGGTCCCGGCAGCCATTTCTGCCCTAACTACTAGCTAAATGTAACTGCCTTGTGTGTCACCATCTGTTGTTGTCTGTGTTATTGTTTGTTGTTTAAGTATACTGTGTACAGGGCTGTGAAAATGAATTTCCCCCTATTAAATCAAATCGAATCTAACGTGTCCCTGCAGGAGGAACGGGAGAGAAGGAGCGGACCCCCGTCAGCCATGAGTCCTTCCTGCTGATGGCCAACTCTCAGACTGACATGGACGACTGGGTGAAGGCCATCCGACGCGTCATCTGGGCGCCGTTTGGAGGAGGTAGAGCAGAGCTTTGGACTGACACTAGAAACACATCACTTTACAAACACACATTTACATTCGTGAATGTCTTTGACCTCAAACGGGACGGGTGTTTTAATGATTTTGAAAAACGGTACTGTGACCATTTTTGTGATATTTGACTTTTTTAAGATTTACTTTAGCATGGCTTTTCAATTATATTTTCGATATGATAAGAGGAAAGCGCACGTTAATAAAATAAAACGCATCAAAGGTAGTTAAGTAGCAACCTCATACAAGATAACAGTGTTGTAGTCAAGTCCCCAATTCACGAGTCCAAGTCACTCTCGAGTCACCACTCTTCGAGTCCGAGTCACCTAGGGAGAGTCGTCGTCGAGTCCAAGTCTGAGTCACCCAAGGAGTGTCCGAGTCCGAGTCATCATTACCTGTGTTGGAGTTCGTGTGCGAGAATTCACGAGTCCGAGTCGCGTCCCGAAAATCGTCACTCGAGTCCGAGTCCAGGACTTGAGTACTCCATCTCTGCAAGATAGTGAACACATACATCTGAATGAATGAATAATGAAAAAGCAACCAGAAGTAAAAACATATGTTGATACAATAGTGAATGAAAACAGTAGAAGCCAGTTAGAAAACAGTGTAAAATATGAAACATTGCACATCAGTTTGTATTGTAAAACAGTAAATAGTCTGTGTTGATGTCCCATCTGGTGTGGTGGTGGTCTACCAGGGGTCGTGGTGCTACAGTCCCACCGCTGCAGGAAAGTGTCCTACATACTACACTCAAATATTTTCAACATCACATTTCTTACGTACTCTCAACGTTGCTTTTTTTCCAGGACACATTGGCCTTCTGTGGGAAAGTAATCAAGGGAAAAACAGAAGTTGCAAAGTATATTGACATGCCAATTAAAAGCCCTCAAAAAAGGAAGTTCTCATTTCCTTTCTACCCTGCTGGCACTTTTCAAAGATGACACTGTGTATAAGTTACAAACTTAACCCCACGCTTGCAGAGTATCACCTCCCTACTGTCTCTCATGTCTTCAGCTTGCAGTTAATTCTCACCCTCTCTATTCCTGGTGTACCTGAGGGAAATGTGATCACAGTTAGCTGTCAATCACTCGCAGAAACTCCCAAGTAGATGCTTCGTTTGGGTGGTGTTTGATTTGAGTTGGATGAGTAATAGATCACAGGTTTCAGCAGAGCATGGATGCACTTTCGTTTTTGAATCAAACGGAGGGTTTCCTGCCTCGTTTTAAAGTCTAATTTCCTCTCTTCGCAGCAGCGTGTGCGGTTAGTTCTCACCCTGTCTGCTCCGACGCTCTAACTAGTGTACTTGACGGGAGGCCAGAAATATAGTCTGGGTGTGAAGTGGGACGTGAGCAGCTGAACAGCATGGGGTCGGGTTACAAAGGAGCGCTATATTCATAGGGGGATAGATGGAGATAACAGAGCAGTGATGCAGTGTATGGATTTAAATCTGCACTTTTAATCTGACAGGTTCAAACCCTGTAGGCAGCGAGGAGACAGAGCTGCCAACTACTAGAGCTAATGATTTGTATTTCATTAGTTTGATTGAAAACATAGATTACGTTCTGCTGAGTGATGTACAACAATTACATAAAACAAATGCTTCTACTTTAAAAGGTGCACTTAAGATATTTGGTATTTCAAAATAAGCAGTAACAGAAGGATATGTATATTACAATGTGTTGTGTTTATTAACTGTTATGCTGCTATTGCATTTGAGCGTGTTAGCCCCTTTAAAGCGCATTCAATGTATGGTTAGATGATTTTCTAAAATGTGTAAATGCAATGCAATGCAATTGAAGTCCCTGGCTTTTATATAAAACAGAAACAACGCTAAATATATCAAATGTGGTTTTTTAAAATCATCTTCAATCTATAATTATTTTATCAAATCTACGTTTCTCAAAGTCATAACCTACTATCCTAAATAATGAGAAACCTTCTATAAATAATCTAAAATAAATTGACTTTGAAAATATATAACCTATGAAAGTCATTATTTATACACTTCTCATTATTTTTGAGTTATTGATTAATTATTCAGAGCAAGTCTTGTATTCATTTCATTTCAAACCTTTATTTAACCAGATTGGTCCCATTGAGATCTCTTTTTCAAGGGAGACCTGCAGCATATAGGTTCCACATCAAACATAAAACAATAAAGGACATCATATATTATATTTACAGGATACATTTACATAGTTATAGACATTTACAAGTGCCCATAGTATCAACGAGCATTTCATTTAGCCTAGCTTTAAAGACATGCAGAGGAATGAGATTGCTCAGTTTCAATTCTTGCTGAAGATTGTTCAAAGCAAGTGGAGCTGCGCACATAACAGCTCTCTTACCTAAGACAGTCCTTGCTCTTGGCTCATCTAACAATACTACATCATGCGATCTCAGACAATAGCTGCTTGCAACTCTGTGTGTTATCAGAGAGCAGATATAATACGGGAGTTTACCCAACAAAGCTTTATAAATAAACGTGTACCAATGACTGAGCCTCTTTACAGTAAGTGATGGCAAACCTGCCTTGGCATACAGGGTACAGTGATGAGTAAGTGCTTTACAATTTGTGACAAATCTCAGTGCGCTGTGATAGGCAGCATCTAACTTGTTCAGGTAATGGGCAGGTGCATTCATATACATCAAATTACCATAGTCCAGCACAGGTCAAAAGGTCAGAGTGACTAGCCTTTTCTTGCCCTCAAGCGAGAACAGGACTTATTTCTAAAAAAGAAACCTAGTCTAACCCTCAGCTTTTTAAGCAGGTTATTGACATGAAATTTAAAAGTAAGACAATCATCAAGCCAGATACCACGGTATTTATAACAGGTAACCACTTCAAGTACTTGTCCTTGCATAGAAGCAATATCCAACGCAGTCTCTGGTGTCTTTTTAGCTTTTGAAAATAGCATTACCTTAGTTTTATCAACATTTAAAAGAAGCTTAAGTTCAGCGAGCTGAGTCTGAATAATGTAAAAAACAGCCTGTAATTTAACACCAGCCTCCTTAATGGAGGGACCTACACAGTACATCACGGTATCATCCGCATAGAAATGTAAAGTAGCTTCATCCACATTTTCACCTAAACTGTTGATGTAGATGGAGAATAAAAGTGGACCTAAAACAGAACCTTGAGGAACACCATTAGCAATGTTTAACCACTCAGAAGACAGCCCATCAAAGTGAACACATTGGGACCTTTCAGAGAGGTAGTTCACAAACCACCCACTGCATGGCTGGATATGCCAATGCTGAGTAGCCTCTGCTTCAAGATGCGATGATCGTCGATGTATTATTTAGATACAGTAAGTCATTATTTCAGGGAACATTTCTCATTATTTTGATTATTTCCAGAAGGGCAAAGTGTTCATCAGATTTCATCAGAAAGAGGCTTTTCCTTTCAATCAGAAACACTAATATATCAAGGTTTCAAGGCTTGTATTGTCATGTGTGCAGAGCTACAGTGGAGTTATGACAATGAACATCTTAGGCCCCGGCCACACGAGGACAATAACGGTCGTTTCCGTTACCGTTCTGTGTCATATAGACCATTCGGCCACACTAGGACGACAGAATACGGCACTAAACGACTACGGTAACGGGTCCCAAGGTGGATAGAACGGCATACGCAACGCTCTGGGGGGTCCAACGGCTCCGTGTGTACGCCCTCTATACGATCATTTTCTGATAATGATGAGGCAATAGCCCCGCCTCCCCACCTCTGCTGCTCACCCCGCGTCAAAGTAAACTGCACTGAATTCAGATAATTTATCTTTCTCTCGATATGGACATAAACGCGAGTGAAGTCTAATCTGACAGGACGGAGACACCTCTCAAACTACCTAAACTAGTTATAAATATGTTTATTTTTACTGTCGGCCGGGTCACTGACTGGATCAGCTGCTGCATGAAACAGACACTGACGCTGTCCGAAGAGAGGGAGGAAAAAGAGAGGCTCCGTGTATTTTATTATTATATTATATAGAGTCGTTATTCATTTGTTTTAAAGCTCAATAAATAACAAAGAAGACCTTTGTCCGGCACTTTTATAATTTTGTCTGGAAGATGTAAACTTTAATACACGTTGACTGGCGAAAAACTCTGCCCGGTTCCCTCGCCCCCCACCGCGGAGAATAAACAGGAGGGCAACCATGACAACAATGCTTCTTCGCTGCTTTTGTGGAGGATGTTACAGCGCCGCCACGTACAGGCTCGGCATATGTACTGCAGCTTCTCCAGCGGTTGGAGCTAAACGGAGCTGTCTCGTGTGGACAGACCATGAGACAGACACTATCCGGTGAATATTGCGTGTGGACGGAAGCCTTTTTTGCGATTGCGCTTGCGTTTTACCGTTATCGTCCTCGTGTGGCCGGGGCCTTAGGTCACAGGCTCCTCCAACTGTGCAACACAATAAACGGATAATAGTGCAAGTAGATCAAATATAATATAATAGAAGGTGCAGAATAGTCTAGTAATTGGAATATTGATATAAGTTGCAAACGAATGTTATGGATGTCCTTTCAAAAGTTCAGGAGTTTAACGGTCTTAGTTCAGGTGTTTAACAGAACATATATAAGGTGATATCCGCTGGGTTACCTCACTCTGGTGGTCTCATATTTCCAGCCACATTAAAGGGGGTGGTGGCGGGGGAGTGGTGTGTCTGTCTCACGGCTCTCGGTCCAGAATAGACGTGTCGCTAACATATAGCCCGTCGTTAACAGCCACACACACTCTGACCCCCGCCAGCTGTGCTTCCTCCGAGTCGCTTTCCTCAGCTGAAGCTCTGTACGGGAGTTTGTAAATATCGTATCGTAAATGTGGGATTAATCCATCAGTGGAGACAAATGCCTGAGCCGGACTGGATCAACCTGGTGAAATGTGGCTTTGGGATGTATAACGAGAGGCTGTGCAGCTCCTGCTCCGTCACTTATTACGATTACTGCGAGCTGTCGGCCAGCTGCGACTGCTGCAGCCTGACCACAGGTAACAATAAACTGATAGCAGACAATTAGAATAAAGGAAGCAGACATTTTTCTAACCTTTAAGCTCCTGTGCTTGAGTCTTTAAAAGGCTGCTCTGATATACTTAAAGACCAAAGTGATTATTTTTCAGTATTGTCTAATATCAGGCTTGAAAATCCCTCACCTTTCGGCGAAATTCGCCGTTTTGAATCCAAAATAGGTCGTTTGTGTGATTCATGTAGATCTGCATTAAAAATATGTTTGGGGTATGGGGGGGGTCTGGGACCCGGAGTAATCTGCGGCCGCGAGCTGTTATGTGCCATCATGACACGCATGGTGTTCTTTTTTATATATATTATAATGCAGCGCGAGCTGTGTGCTCGAGTCTTCCTACCTGGCAGCTCTGCTGCTCCGCGATGATGGTCTAGCTTCAGCAGCCACATTACCTACGGGTGCGTTCGTTAATATTAACTGTGCGGTCCGGAGTCACTGTGGTACCGACTGGACCGCTGGTGAACAGCTGTTAGAACGGGCCGTTCAGGTGTTCAGAGCAGAGCTCCCTGTCGGAGCGGCAGAGCGTGATGTAAACTGAAAAGTGTTTCTGTCGCAATATTATCGTTGAGCTGGCTAACAAGCATACATGGTCACTATCTGCTAACGTTAGCTTTAGTCTTCGTTTTCTAATAGTTTTTTTTTCATAGGCTATAAACGGAGGTGGCATAAGTATAGATCTTGAACTTGAGTAAAAGTAGAAGTACTCAGATCATGTACTTGATTAAAAGCAGAAATACTCAGATCTTGTTCTTGAGTAAAAGTAGAAGTACTCAGGTCTTGTACTTGAGTAAAAGTAGAAGTACTCAGATCTTGTACTTGATTAAAAGCAGAAATACTCAGATCTTGTACTTGAGTAGAAGTACTCAGATCTTGTACTTGATTTAAAGCAGAAATACTCAGGTCTTGTACTTGAGTAACAGTAGAAGTACTCAGATCTTGTACTTGAGTAACAGTAGAAGTACTCAGATCTTGTACTTGAGTAGAAGTACTCAGATCTTGTACTTGATTAAAAGTAGAAGTACTCAGGTCTTGTACTTGAGTAACAGTAGAAGTACTCAGATCTTGTACTTGAGTAAAAGTAGAAGTACCAGAGTGTAGGAATACTAGTAAAAGTACTGCATTCAAAAGTAGAAAAGTATTCTCATCAAAATATAGTTAAAGTAGCGACAGTAAAAGTAGTCGTTGTGCAGATTGGTCCATTTCAGAATAATATATATGATACGTTTTATAATGATTGATCATGAAAGTGTTCTCAAAGCTGGTGAAGGAGCAGCTAGTCTGAATGGCTTTGTAGACTGCAGGGTAGCTGGTGAAGGTGCAGCTAGTCTGAATGGCTTTGTAGACTGCAGGGTAGCTGGTGAAGGTGCAGCTAGTCTGAAGTACTTTGTAGACTGCAGGGTAGCTGGTGAAGGTGCAGCTAGTCTGAATGGCTTTGTAGACTGCAGGGTAGCTGGTGAAGATGCAGCTAGTCTGAATGGCTTTGTAGACTGCAGGGTAGCTGGTGAAGGTGCAGCTAGTTTGAATGGCTTTGTAGACTGCAGGGTAGCTGGTGAAGGTGCAGCTAGTTTGAATTGCTTTGTAGACTGCAGGGTAGCTGGTGAAGGTGCAGCTAGTTTGAATGGCTTTGTAGACTGCAGGGTAGCTGGTGAAGATGCAGCTAGTCTGAATGGCTTTGTAGACTGCAGGGTAGCTGGTGAAGGTGCAGCTAGTTTGAATGGCTTTGTAGACTGCAGGGTAGCTGGTGAAGGTGCAGCTAGTTTGAATTGCTTTGTAGACTGCAGGGTAGCTGGTGAAGGTGCAGCTAGTTTGAATGGCTTTGTAGACTGCAGGGTAGCTGGTGAAGATGCAGCTAGTCTGAATGGCTTTGTAGACTGCAGGGTAGCTGGTGAAGGTGCAGCTAGTTTGAATGGCTTTGTAGACTGCAGGGTAGCTGGTGGATTTACTCCAGGTGGAACTAAAGTCTGATTTAACACTTGATTATATTTCACATCATTCATCCACATCTGTAAAGTAACTAAAGGTATTAATACATGTAGTGGAGTCAAAGTACACCATTTACCTCTGAACTGTAGAGGATAGAGGAGAAGAACAAGTAGCAAACATTTAAATACTTAAATAAAAGTACAAGTATCTCAAAATTGTACCCAAGTATAGTACTTGAGTTTATGAATTTAGTTACTTTTCACCAGATGCCATAAAGATAGAAAGACTAAGCCTTGCACAGAGGCATGACAATAGATTTTCAAAATGCTCAACAGTGCTGCCAACATTATAAACTGTCTGCTACACAATTAAAATAAATGCTTTTATATATTTCTATTAGATCTGACTCTTTAGCGTTTCTGTTATTATTAGCTGCTGCTTTAGTTGTTTTGACTGCTAACATCCTGTTATTCCTCATTTTAAAGCCGATATGCCATGGGGTCGGGGGCTCGGGTCCTTGTCACCTTTTCCATACCTGATGAGTTTGTATCCCTGATAATACTTAGTAAGGAGGCCATAATATTTTTGACTCATGGCTGAAGTTAAGTTTCTCCAGCTCTCCCCAGGTTGGCAAAAAAATGCATCTCAAAATGTATCAGATTGATGCTTTAAAATATGGAATATTCAAAATGTTCTTCCCGGGGAGCATGCCCCTGGACCCCCCTAGAGGGATAATATCCTTCTCACCTTTCTCACCCCTGACCCGTTTTCATGCCTGTAATATATCCCAAATGTTTTTCTGTGGTTGCAAACCAGGAAAATAGTTTGTATTTACACAAAGGGCAAACATGAGCAAATGGCTCGATATAAACATGTCTTGATCTGATCTGAAAACGGTAGAAAGTACAATTAAAAGCCTAATATAATAGAATAGTGTGACTTTTTTCCCAATTGTTCAACATAGGCCTACTATAATATGACTTTTATCAACATAACTGTACTATGACTTTTTTTGACATATGATATGACTTCACATTTTAAGACACAATATACAGTGACTTTTCGGACTTATTTCACTGTGTAGTTTGTTCTTATATGTTCTGATATTTTAGAATATATGATTTATGCTGTAATAAAACAAAGACTATGGATGTAAGTTGCTTCAATGGGGGTGCCTACAGGTCCTACTGAATGGCTACACAGTTTAATATAGACCTATAAAAGTAAACTGGTTCAGCCACAGGTTTTCCTGATAATCTTCAAAGTGATTAAGAGATTTTTGGATTCATTTATATAAAATCCATCATTCATCTTTTTCCGAAATGTGTCGCTATGCATACAAAGTCATATTTCTTTTGCTACTTTTCAAATTATATTTTGATGATGATACTGTTCTGCTTACTTAAAGGTGGGGTATGTCATTTCGGAGAAACCAGCTCGAGTGCGCTAGAATTTGAAAATACACAACCGGAAAAAATCTGCCACTTCCTTACAGAGCCCCTCCTCCAACACACACGAACGCGCACATGACCAATGAGGGCACGAGATAAGTTTGTGCCCAGATGGAAGGCTGACAGGCAGGTAGGCCATCCAGTTACTTTAGCCGGCTCAGATGATTGGTCGTGCTTTTTACAGCGCCACGGCTTCCACTGATGATGTTTCTTTAATGTATTTATTGTCACAGCATTTATAGACAGGGTCAATTTTCACAAAATCAGAACCCCGAAGGCATTTTGTGTTTATTTATGCTATACAACATTTCTAAGGGTATTAAGGGGTGCTGAATCCAAATCTGCTGGATATGAAGCTCAAACATTTCCCAAAATGCCTCAAAATTGAGAAATCCAACATGGCCGCCACCACCAGCCTGAAATCTATTTTAAGTATATATTTTTGACTAAACAAGGTACAAACTTGAATTAAATGTGCTTTTGTAAGTTCTCCTACATGGGCAATCTGATGCCATATTCAGATTTGAGATGTAATGTGACTAAACTGCTTAGATCTCATATATATTGCAAAAATAGTAGTTTTTAACTATGAATAATTACTCAGCTATTATTATTATTAACAGGCTACTTTTACTTACGTTGTATATTGTTTTGAGGTTAAATGTTTCAAATGTCATTCTGACAGTGGGCGAGGCATTTTATCCGAAGTTGCTAGAACTAAAGTGGTCAGTAGAAGGATACAAGGACGTGCTTATCCCTTGCCTTGGAGGCCTTCACATTGCTATGAACTTCCTGGGTGTGATAGGACAACACATGGTTGATTCTGGCCTGAGCGAGCTATAGGTCAAGTGTGATCTACTGGGAGCAAATGCTGCTCAGCATGTCATGGCAGGAAAGGGGTATCAGGGGTAGACATTAAGGGTAAAAAGCCACTGGCCCTCCGGGCCGGTGGAATTGTATTGTCACTGGCCCGGAGCATTCGTCCAAAAAAAAAAATATCGACAAATAATGAAGAAAATTAACACATTTGTTGCAATAGTAATTTATACATTACTACTTGTACTACAACATTTGAACAATCAGTTCTTCCTCATTTGTTCATATTTGTTTTATTAAAATAATGATATTGTGGTCATTCTTAAAAAATGTCTGCTATTATTATGAGTATTATTATTTGTATAATGCACTTTCTGCCTTCCTGTCATTAGGAGTTAGACATGTAATGGCTATAGATTATATCCTTTATTATCCTAAACTGCTGGGACATTTCCCTAGAGCCAATACCTTTATATTTTCTACTCTTCACTTGCTTGTCAGCATAGGTCGGCATTGATGTACAGAGCCGACAGAAGACCTTGTTTATATTGGCATCATATAGAGAGGTGCAGCCAGTGACGCGTCCTAAAACCAGGAAGTAAGCTGCTGGTTCCCTCCACAGGGTTTTGGAAAATAGCTGGAAATAAGGTCTATGGAAAACAAACCTGTTTGATAAATGCACGTTTTGTTCAGCCGGATAATCTCCACATGTCTACCCTACTTTTATAATTTTCGAATCATAAATCTAATGATAGATTATAAAAGGGTTTTAGGACGCGTCACTGCACCACTAGAAGCCAACTCCATCCATCAAGCTGAAACTTCCTCTCCCTCTTCCTCTCATGCTCCCTGTCACTCTCCTTCAACTCCTCCGGTGACTTTCTTTTATTTGAAAATTGTTTTTTGCTCGGCGCTTGGCCGGTTACCGCTGGTATTAAAAACATTTTGGCGAATGGTTAGGTGGCGCGATAGTCTGTCGTGAAGGAGCGCGCTCACGGGTGCCTGCTCGCGCTGCGCTCCGCAGCAAACAGCTGTTTGCTTTTCACCCAACAACGATAAGCGACTCACGAAACGCTATCTTGTAGCGTTAATAAACGAAACAATTTAACTAAATTGCTAGTCAAAATACCAATACCACAGGAAAAAAAATGTTTTAAACAATATTTTTAGTGGCCCGAGCGGGCAAGTGGAAAGTACGTTATGCTGGCCCGGGGTGTCTAAATATGGCTCCCGGGACAGCGGGCCAATTATAATGTCGAGCCCTGGGTATGCACGTGCCATAAGGACCCACAAACTTACCCTACAGGCTCTTTGGCAGCTACCACTCCCACGGCTTTACACATATCTGGATGAGGTTGATGTTACACTGAGAGCTGAACTCTCAGATCTCTGCCAATCCGTAGATGCTGACCACATCGCGCAGATGGTGGACAAACTGACTACAGACAGATTCCAGCAGCCCATGAAAGAGTTTGCTGCATCGCTTGCAGTTGATGACCCGAATGCCGCATTCTGGTGGGACTACATGACTATGGTCAGCATGGTACTCTGCTTCACGTGATGGATCTCCACCTGTATGCTTTCAAACGTATGCTGCCCTTCTTCTTCAGGTACGATCATATAAACAACGCCAGATGGGGTACGGTGTACCTGGCTGAGATGTCTGCTCTCCCACCAGAAATCCTCCTCGAGTTTCAGAAAGGCAACTTCTTGGTGAAACGCAGTGATCGACGCTTCAGGTTTCAGCAGATCAAAGTACTGAGTGGCTAAACGCTACAGGAAAAAAGAGTGTTGGTTTAGTGGGCATCACCAGGATAGCAACATCCCTCAGTAGATGGACATTGTTGTATAATCTGAGAAAATGTCCTCCAGCATGAACTCATGCCCATCCCGCCATCTCTGGCCGCAACTAACGTCAGTCTACATTCCACCAACTAGTCTGTTTTAGCAAATATACTAACAAAACATGTCCAAACGCCTGCAGATGTACCCCTTCAGGAACCCAGCTGCCTAGCTATTGATGGCCAAGCACTTGTAATGGCACTTGGGAAGCCGCCTGACACTACAACATTTGGCGACTATGCCAACAAGTTTGCTGAGACGGTGTTGAAGATGGGAGAGAAGTACCAGAGGGTTGATGTAGTCTTTGACGAATCCATCAAAACGGGCACAAGGAGGAAACGTAAACAGCGTCACCGACCAGTACGCAGAGAAATCGTTAATGACTCCGTTCCACTTCCAGCAGACTGGTCAAGCTTCATGGCACTGGAAGAGAATAAAGCAGATCTCGCTCGAATACTCTCAAACCATCTGACAGAACACAGCCCAGAAGATGAGCCTGTGGTTGTAGTATCGGGTCGGTTTGCTGAAGCAACCACTGTCAAGTCATCAAATCCAGGTCTTGATGTCTCCTCTTTAATGGCTGACCACGAGGAGGCTGATACACTGCATCCAGGCTCCAATGGACACAATAGTTGTGTCAGCGCGTGACACAGACGTGCTTCTTCTACCTTTAGCACACCATGACAGAATCGGATGTACCCATCTCTACATTAAAGCCGGGACATCAAAGGATCCAAAGTATTTTCCAGTACATGATATTCACAAGTTATTATCTGATGATCAAGTGGACACACTCCTTGCCTTCCATGCCATCACTGGCTGTGATAGTGTGTCTCACGGAAAGAAAACAGCCTGGCAGGTGTTGGAGCAACATCACACCGATCTTACTGGCCTTGGGAAGGGCCCTCTCACAGAAGGTATTCATCAACAGATAAATGTATCTGTAAGATGAATGGTGTGCCAGAGGTTGATACATGCAACAAAGCAAGAGTGAAGTTGTTTTGCAAAGGTCGTCCACAAGAGACTCTGCCACCAACCTCAGTTTGTTTCATATCATGCGTTCACACTATCAATCGACAATCTGCCACACCTGCCACATCCTGATCTTCCGTGGATGAAATGGGATGGATGCACAAGGAAGGTCAGTTAGTGCCACAGCTACTGTCTTTGCCACCGATGCCTAAAGCCTGCAGGGAGTTCACTTCACGTGGGTGTACCAAGCGATGCCTCAGCCAACGCTGCAGCTGCAGGTATGTGTATAGAGGATTAGCTGATCAATGTGTACAAGATCGTAAATATATGATAGACTGGTTGAGAATATCAGCCTGCCAGACTGCTGACTGTTGTTAACAGATTGTTGAAACCATAACCGGATAATTGTGAACCTATAACTGAGAAACAAAGGAACACAATAAGTGTAAGGATAACTGTAACGTGTATTCTAATGTACCTGTACTTGTACTGGTCATAATCTGTCTATTTTATTATATTCAGAAAGAGTCACATGGAATGTTTAGAGGCATGCAACAGCAGGAAACATGACAACACCTGCCGGAGAAGACGCTGCTTTTTAAAAGTGACTGCCTTTTGGCAATTTCCCATAGGGGTTGATGTGAACACGCCCACTCCTTCTTCTTCATCGCCTTAACACTGGATGGCCTGAGAGCTATCACTTGGGTTTATTTGTGGTTTTAATATATTTTTACATTATTATTATTTTGTAATCATTGATATATGGTGGTGTTTTATGAGATACTTGAATGAGGTGTAATGTGAGATACTTGAAAATTCCAATGCCACCCATACAGTATGTTCTCACTGTATTGCTGTTGCTCCACTGTCGGCCTAATCGCGTCATGTTTACGTTATGGTTTGGTGGCCAAATAAAAATGGTATTAATACACTTTCTAAGCAAGCCCTGGTTGAGTCTGACAACTTATTTATCACTAATGACCACCTTCTTCACTATACATGTATGATTTCAAGCTGATTATTCACATTTGATCTAAAATCAGGACAGTGTTAAATTCCCCATGTGTGAAAACATATAAAAACACATTTAATTCTAGTTTAGTCAAAAAAGTAATAGATTTCAGCCTGGCCATGTTGGATTTCTCAATTTTGAGGCATTCTGGGAAATGTTTGAGCTTCATATCCAGCAGATTTGGATTCAGCACCCCTTAATACCCCTAGAAATGTTGTATAGATAAACACACAACATGCCTTCAGCACTTTAAAGAAGCACATTTTCTGAAATGCTGCCGAGTCGATTCAGATATTCATTGCTATCAGGATGTTAAGAGCATTCCATGGAATAACAACAAGTGTATCTCGAGCCGGGTGCTCAAACTTACCTACCCCACCTTTAAAAGAAAGAAATATTCAGGTTCAGGTTCTTTATGTGTCCCCGTAGGTAGATTCTGTCTGCAGAGAGAAAGACAAGGGTTCCATCCTGACACTAAAAACAAACCCAAATAACAGACACATCTCTAATAAAAGGTAAAAGTACAAGTATACCCTGCTCAACCAAATCTCAAAATATTTAAAAAAAAACATTTTAAGAAGGAAAACACTAGTATAAACATGGACATTCAAAATTCAGAATTAAATAAATAGGCATCTGTGTGACGATGATGAGTTAATTTGTGCAATAGCTGCTGGAATAAAACTGTTTCTATATCGCTTCGTTCTGCTCCTTGGGACGACTAGCCTCCGGCCCGAAGGAAGAAGCTTGAATTCTGAGTGCAGAGGGTGGGAGTCATCGTCTAACATGGAGCTGGATAACCGCTGTAACTGCCTGAGGGACAGGGTCTCCAGGTTTATCACTGCCTGAGGGACAGGGTCTCCAGGTTTATCACTGCCTGAGGGACAGGGTCTCCAGGTTTATCACTGCCTGAGGTACAGGGTCTCCAGGTTTATCACTGCCTGAGGGACAGGGTCTCCAGGTTTATCACTGCCTGAGGTACAGGGTCTCCAGGTTTATCACTACCTGAGGGACAGGGTCTCCAGGTGTATCACTGCCTGAGGGACAGGGTCTCCAGGTGTATCACTACCTGAGGGACAGGGTCTCCAGGTTTATCACTGCCTGAGATACAGGGTCTCCAGGTTTATCACTGCCTGAGGGACAGGGTCTCCAGGTTTATCACTGCCTGAGATACAGGGTCTCCAGGTGTATCACTACCTGAGGGACAGGGTCTCCAGGTTTATCACTGCCTGAGATACAGGGTCTCCAGGTTTATCACTGCCTGAGGTACAGGGTCTCCAGGTTTATCACTGCCTGAGGGACAGGGTCTCCAGGTTTATCACCGCCTGAGGTACAGGGTCTCCAGGTTTATCACTGCCTGAGGTACAGGGTCTCCAGGTTTATCACTGCCTGAGGGACAGGGTCTCCAGGTTTATCACTGCCTGAGGTACAGGGTCTCCAGGTTTATCACTGCCTGAGGTACAGGGCCTCCAGGTTTATCACTGCCTGAGGGACAGGGTCTCCAGGTTTATCACTGCCTGAGGTACAGGGTCTCCGGGTTTATCACTGCCTGAGGTACAGGGTCTCCAGGTTTATCACTGCCTGAGGTACAGGGTCTCCAGGTTTAGCTGTGGCTCACCAATCAGTCTGCTGGACCACTTTATGATCTGAGCGTTTCTGCTAGATATGAGTTTTCATCCACCTCTGCATACGTCCAAAATAGAAACTATGATTTTAGGATACCTCTTTCTGTTCAAAGCTTCACAACAGTCCAGTTTACCCTCCTCTCTGAAAGAAAGGTATGCCCAATGCATTAACAGAGGCTGTTAGGAAAATATCTCTCGACACCGGGATGAGAATCAATAGTCAGGTACTAATTTATTCTTGCAAGAAGGAGCCGAGTGAAGTCACATACAAAGGATATGGTTCAACTCACACACACGAGGTCTGCTGCTCAAAGGAGCAGGAAGTAACATCAAGCTTATATAGTCTGAAGTAAGGAGGTACCAAACAGTCGTAAATCGGTTTGGCGTCATCAGGCGTCGGGAAGGCGTCGGGACATCTCTGGAAAGGCAGTGTTGCTCTTTGACCCTCAAAGAGGAGAGGAGGCGAAGTGTGTGTGCTCTCGTTGGTATCAACAACATGAATGATGCCCTGCCTTCTCCTATCTACGAGGAGGCAGCTGCAAGGTCACACAGTGCAAGGTCACACAGTGCAAGGTCACACAGTGCAAGGTCACACAGTGCAAGGTCACACACAGTATCATGCCCATCAGAAAACACATAATAAAGAAGACTCCTTGTATTTTCTCCAACAGGCAAAATCATAACTTGACATCAACAAAGCAAAATGGTCTCAAGTGAGGGACAAAGCTATAAATATTTTTAAAAACAGGCAAAGTTTATGCATAGTTAGTCAATTACTTTTGGTATTTTTAATTATAATTTTAAGCTAATAATGTACTTTTAACTACGTCCAAAATATCAAGTCATATTTGGAGTTTCCTCTTTTAGATGTAAGCTTCAGCGTCCGGTGCGTCCTCCTCTCCGACGGACCTAAAGCCCAAACAGTAAGCTCCAGGTTTCCTCCGTCTGTCCACAGGGATATTTGGCCAGCGTCTGGAGGACACGGTGCAGTATGAGAAGAAGTTCGGCCCCCGGCTGGCCCCCCTGCTGGTGGAGCAGTGCGTGGACTTCATCAGGGAGAGGGGTCTGGATGAAGAGGGTCTGTTCAGGATGCCAGGGCAGGCCAACCTGGTGAAGGAGCTGCAGGAGGGCCTTCGACTGCGGAGACAAGCCTCTGTTCGACAGGTAGAGAGAGAAGAGTATACTGCTATTAGCTTTAATATAACTCTTTTTTTAAAGGTTTGTATTTTGAACAAACTACCTGTATGGACAAACTGAGTTATTAAAATGAAAAGTAAAAACAATTAAAGTGCCTCTTCTTAAGGATACAAATGATAGAAGTAAACACCTTTCTCTCTATATAATTATTCGCAGTAACACAGACGTCCACACGGTGGCGTCGCTGCTGAAACTGTACCTGCGAGAGCTGCCTGAACCCGTCATTCCCTTCTCCAAATACGAAGACTTTCTGACCTGCGCACAGCTTCTGGCCAAAGATGAGGAGGAGGTAAGTCCAGTTTAGAGAGTGAGAGTGAGAGTGAGTGAGTGAGTGAGTGAGTGAGTGAGTGTGTGTTGTGCTATACTTGCCAGGACTGAGTATTGATTGGATGTGTGGTATTCGGGTGGTCCTGCGGGAAAATGCTGCTTTGGCTGGTGTGTGTGTGTGTGTGTGTGTGCGTGTGCGTGTGTGACAATTGTTCAATCTCCTCCCAGGGGGTCCAGGAGCTGGGAAGACAGGTTAACACTCTACCTCTACCCAACTACAATCTCCTCACGTACATATGCAAGTAAGTATTTTATCTCATAATGTTGTCCGTTTTTTAGAACAATGTCTGTTTCCATCTTTTACCTGTTGGCGTTCTCTGCTCAGATTCCTCGATGAGGTCCAGTCTCACTGCGGTGAAAACAAGATGGGGGTCCAAAACCTGGCCACAGTATTTGGACCAAATATCCTCCGACCCAAGATGGAGGACCCGCTCACCATCATGGAAGGTAAGAACCACGTTCACTGATAACAAGACTAAGGTATATATTATATATGAGCTAACTTTCCTAACAATACCAGGACATTTCCACGTGGACTTTCAAAAGTAAGAGCACCCTAAATGTCTAAATAACTTTACTAAAAAAATGTATGAAATGGTTAAATCCAAATGTGTTTTTGAGAAGATATGAAACTGTCATCACTGCCTAAAAATATTGTTATATTATCTACTGTTATAGCCTAACAGAGATATATTTTATAAGCCATGTTGCAAATATATAAACTACATTTGTTGCAGGATAAACTGAAATATTGCCGCTGTACATTTCTGATATCTTCTGTCCGACCCGTAGGCACGTCTATGGTCCAGCACCTGATGACGATCCTCATCAGGGAACACAACCGCTTTTACTCAGGGAGGGACCCCGAGGTGCTCACCGTGCCCCAATCAGACCTCCCTGTCGTGGGGCAGCAGCACCGCAGCCTGGGGGCCTGGATCTCAGAGGAGGACCTGCAGACCTGCCCGGTGTCCAACCCCCCCGACCAGGAGCTGCACAGCAGTGCCTCGTCGCTGGACGCCAAGCTGTGTGCAGCAGCCTTCACCCCCACGCAGACCCCCAACCTGAACCCTGGACCAAAGCTGGGGTCTCCGTCAGGGAAAGGAGAGCTGGTGGTCAGCCCGAGCAAACAGGGAAAGAACATACCCTCCTGGAAGTACTCTTTTAAAAGCTCCTCGGCGCCTCGTTCCCAACCTCAAGGCAAACAACCCGTCCCCTCTGTGGCGGATCCAAGTGTGACTTCCACTGGAGGAGGAGGAGGTGGTGGAGGAGGAGGTAGTGGAGGAGGAGGTGGAGGTAACTGGCTCATGAATGGTTTGTCCTCTTTAAGGGGACACCGGCGCACCTCCTCAGGAGAAAGATCGGCCAGAGATCGAGACTCCACGGGCTCCTCTCAAAGACTGTCCACCTACGACAACGTCACCTCCTCCTCCAGCATGGGCAGCGTTCCCAGTGTCGCCAGCACACCCTGGTCCTCCTCCTCCTGCGAGATCTCCGTCCCAGACTCGGGGAGTGAGCCCTCGCCCAACCAGAACAACTGCGGAGTGGCGGGCGAAGAAGGTGGGGAGGACAAAGGGGAGTGGGCGGAGAGCCAGAGGGAGATGGACGGAGGGGGAGGGATGACCACGGACCCGGGCTCGGAGCAGGACAGCTGCGAGGCCATGGAGCTGTGCAGCAGCAGCGGAGCCTGCAGCGAGAACGGGAACACGGCCATGGCCAGCGGGGTGCCGTCCATCATCATGTCCGAGGACGGGGACGGGATGAACCTGAGTCTCAGCGGGCTGGTGGAGGGACTGAAGGACGAGCTGAGGAAACAGAAGACGGGATACGAGGGCAGGATCCAAAAGTAAGTCTGGGTTCCTGAACCTTGTCACATGGGGGTAGATTTGCTTATGATAAGTCAATTGGGGCATCATTTGGAACCACTCTAAAATTATAACTGGGCATTTTCTGTTATTGAGTTATGTAACAGGAATACATATACAAACACAGGCAATGAAAATGTACTTACTTGATGCTATAATGTGCTTGTCACCAAACTGAAGAAACACTGGATCCTACTCAACTCAATTAGGGCTTCAACTATCCATTTCTTTCCTTATAAACCAGTTTTTAAACTAGTTATATATAGCGGGAAAAAATCCATCCCTGTCGAATCCCAAGTCCAAGCTTACGTCTCTAAAGTCTAAAGGTTTTTAGCCAAAAATAGAAAATGTTCGTTTTAATACAGGACTTGAAAAGACAGGTCCAAAAAGAGTCCCAAAGTTAGCTTCACAAATGAGTTTCCTTTAAGGTATCTCCAAATAGGGCAACGGTAAACCAAAATGACCTAAATGGTTCGGTACGATCTGAGGTGAGTGTTATTTAAAACTTAAAAATGGTTGCATTTCTATGTGGGTTCCTGAAGTTCGTCACATGGGGGTAGATTTGCTTTTCTGATAAGTAAAATTGGTCCACGGTTTGGAACTACTCTGCTCTAGGATAGCAATCGGCTCCCTTTTTTTACCCCACATGATTGAACTTGGATGTGTTACTAAGCATTATCTGTAATTGAGTTATGTTATAGGAATACATTTAGGAAGATAGGCATTGAAAATATTCCCACTTAACTCTAAGATATGCTAGTACCCCTGGGTCAAGTCCCAGAAACATTTGACCCCACATTTCCCATAGTGCATCTCAATAAGGGCAGCAATTAAAAGTTTCTCAAAGTCCAAGGTTATGTCTTTAAATGTCATGTTTTATCAGTCAAAAACTTCAAGATATTTACTTTAATGTGATGTTAAACAAAACAAAAAAGGGTTTTCAGGAGGACCTAAAACGAAATGTGCTAAATTAGATACAACAGAGAGACCCAGTAGCTTCCCAAACAAACTTTCACTAATGGCGCATTTCCATTGCAGGGCTTCACTCGGCTTAGTACGGTATGGCTAGGCCTCCTTGTTCGGACTGGCTCACTTTATGCTGCGTTTCCATTACAGTGTAGGAGCTGGGGCAGTAACTATAGTAACGCAGTGTAGGCTGTTAGCTCTTAGCACTCAGAGCTCACAGCTCCTCATATCTGTTCAGAAACTAGACAGTAGTTAAACAAGTACAAACCACAGACTGTCTGTGTCATGGAGAATACAGTCGCTGGTTTATGTATGTCTGTAGGCCGTTGTTGGGAGTGTGGACGATCGGAGCATATACAACGTTAGCTTAGCCGATCTCCATTCAGAAAACACGCATTTTAAAAGGTGTTTCGCCTGCCGTCTGTCTGCAGACTTGTCAAAGCATTAATTCATGGTTTTTACTAACCGGTATCAGTATGTTGTTACTTCGGCATCATTTTGAAACGTGTATTACAATTAAATCACGGTCAAATATTATGTTGTAGTTGCCAGCGATTCTCTCTCTAGTTTAGCATACTCATTCAAAATATGAAAGCGAAACTACATGAATAGCTAGATACAAATTGATGTGATTGTTATTTAAAACTTTAAAGATGTTGTACTTTCGATTGAAACATGCAGCTTTTAGTCGTGTCCAAATACCACCAAAGAATATTGTAATCAAACCAATATCAGAAAAGGTGACTGTCAATGACTACTTTTCTCTTTCTGATGTGCCTCGTCCTTCAGATTGGAGGAGTCCAGCGCTGCTTTGTGCGCGCAGATGGAGCGTCTGGAACAAGAGATGGAGCAGGAGAAGAAGAAGCAACGCATGCTGGAGATCAAACTACGAAACTCTGAGCGAGCGCGGGAGGACGCGGAGAACCGCAACCGGCTTCTGGAGAAGGAGATGGAGGATTTCTTTTCCACGCTGGGAGATCTGGCTCTGGGTGCGAGGACTAGTGACATTTGATACGGCATGTGGCCAAAACTGTCAGGGTTTTGTCTTTCTGGGGGTCTTTGAACACATCCTCCTTGGTGTATCAGGGCGTTGAAGGAACCGGCCATATTTGTGTACATTCAGGACGAACAGAAATATGGAGATCAGAGAGAGGAGACTCTGAAGCATGCTTGAAGTGGAACGTTGAATTAAGATGTGAATACACTCCTTGATGAGTCCAGGGTTTGTCTTGTGAAGGCAGTATAACAGTTCAGGTGCCTGAAGTGTCTGAAGATGTGGATGGTGGGACATAATGTCATTTCTCTGACATTCTCTATGCTGGAGAGCGCTGACATTAACCACTACTTATAGGGACATTACACGAATGCTTTTTGTTCTGCAACTGAAGGACATGTTGACGTTAGCAGGCCGCTGACTGATATCTATCTGTAAGGAATAGGGCTACATTTTGGGATACACACTTATTTGCCTTCTTTCTGAGAGTGAGACAAGAGAATATTATTGTCTGTTGGATTGATATGTAGCTACAGTTAGCTTAGCTTTAATTAGAGATAGAAAACTGGAAAAAGGGCTAGCATAGCATTTAAGTCTGCCAACCAACAGTTCTCAAGCAGATTTATTAACACTGTTTTCTATATTTATGTTAAGCTAAACCAGTGGTTCAGGCCCCCCTTTGGAGATAAAAAAAGTCGGGCCCCCCCAACACAAATAGTCAGGCTCAGTGGCGGCGCCAGAGATTTATTTTGGGGGTGCTGTGGGGCAGCTTGACGTTTCATAGAGGGTGCTCAAACATTTAGGGTTTCCCATTAATGCACCGGGCGCTACAGTTTAATTTTCTACTGCAACACTCCCCACGCAAATACACAGTGTACCCGCG
Organism: Harpagifer antarcticus; assembly: GCA_902827135.1. Classification (NCBI taxonomy): domain Eukaryota; kingdom Metazoa; phylum Chordata; class Actinopteri; order Perciformes; family Harpagiferidae; genus Harpagifer; species Harpagifer antarcticus. The sequence continues at coordinate 1,851,994 of CADEHL010001140.1, read as the reverse complement.
ACTGTTACAATGAAGGCTCGATAATCAGCTCACGGCATATAGGTGTAAGCAGGGGTCAAGTGCTATTTCTATAGGTGGTGTGTGGACCTCACATAGGGGGGTCCGGGGGCAAGCTCCCCCGGGAAGATTTTTAAAATATTGAAGTTAAAAGCATCAATCTGGTGCACTTTGAGAGCAACATGAAGAGATCTATGGATACCTCTCTCAACATCCATTTGAAACAGAACTGTTAACAGATTTACTTTTTCTTTATGGATATTTTACAAATCACTCCCCTTTTAAACTTTATTCTTGTTTTACTGTCATATAGTATTTCATACCTGTTTTTAATTTATTTTCTTATTTTTTTATAACTATAATGATCATATAAACGTGTGCCTCGGAAATAATTGTTTACATTAATGGTGACCAAAACGTTTGAGACCCACTGAGATAACACTGAGAGTCCTTTAGTTCACTGAGTCTCTCAGTCTGACAGGAGAGGACTCTCCTCCACTCTGTTGTTGAAAAAACTCCTTATATCCGTTAGCGTAGCTCGCTAGCACCAGAAGCTAACAACAACAATCTCCGGTACCGGTGCGCTCTCCCTCTCTCTCGCGCACGCACACAAAATGGATCGTTCCACACACACACACAGAGCCGAGCTTTAATGAAACACAGAGACCCAGACGTAATAGTACTGTATCATATTATTTTCAATCAATAATTTTTCAAAATACGATTTTTTTTAATTAATAAAATAATAAATAATTTCTCCCCTGGTCTCTCGCGCCCCCCCCTGTCATGCCCCCCACTTTGAGAACCACTGAGCTAAGCTAACTCTATCCACTGTTTTCTACCTTTATGATAAGCTAGGCTAACTAGCTACTTGCTGTGGCTTTAAATGTATCCTACAGACATAGTGTCAATCTAATCTTCTAACTCTCACCACAAGGTAAATGAATGAAGTATTTCCTAAAATATAAAGCTGTATTAACTGTAAAGTCAGTTCACCTAAATTAAAAAACGGCATATTTTCTCTCTTGCCTGTTATGGTAGCTATCAAATTGCTTGGTTTTTGAAGTTACGAAACAGTGGTCAACTTTGTAAAGGCAGATTGAGGAAAATCTAAAAACAACGAACCTCTTGGTGAACAAAAGCTTTAACATGCTTGAATTTGAGCACAACAAAACGTGTCCAAATAAAACACAAGTTCTCTGCACGGCTAGAGTTACATGGGAAATGTGTTTTTGGTAATCTGAGTGAACTGACCGGTTAACAGACGTAGCTTTAGCAGAGGTTTTCCGCTTGCATTTATAGTATATTTGTGCTGCAAGTATGGATGTTTTACTCTGGAAGTTTGTTCATCAAAACACGAAAGCAAGTGGGTCAAACTAGATGATTCCTTTGGAGCAGTAATAGGTGGAAGCTCTGCAAAAAGCTGCTTCCTTTTCCTCAGGCCCTTCCAGTGCCTCGACACCTCGTCACCATCTGCATTTTGATGGGAAAAGCCTCCGGGTCACTCCGATCCACACAGATGTCAAAATACCTTTACCGTACAACAGGGACAACGGGAAACAATTATTGAAGCATTTTCACTGTAGCGCATGCTGCCTATAACACAGGAGGCCATTACAGTACATACCAAAGCTGGACCACTGAAGATCAGAATGGCCTGCCTGGAAGCCACATGAAGCTGAACACTGCCCTCAAAGAAACAATGGAATTTCCTGGTCGTGCCTTCAGGGAAGTGATTTTAAATAGAAATGTAGTGTTGCTTGCTTGTCCAGAGATGTAGTGCATATATTCACCTTATAGTACACCGTGGCTGCATTGATTTCTTTTTATCATTTGGCAACAGATTAGGAATAACACGATATCCCTGGAGAAGGTGCCAATTCTTGTGAAAGTGACTTGTGAATTGAATGGAAGTTTTGAATTGAGAATGTATCATTGTAGTGAATGTAACGTGTCGTTAATGAAACCAGCCCTATGGAAAAATACAATTTAAAAAGATTAGTTATCAATGATGGTGTTCAGTTCATCTATTGTCTTACTTCCTGGAACAGTGGTGCATTATGGGATGCATCACACAGGCCTGCATCACATCAGCTAGCTGTGATCTGGTTCATTGAAAACTTAGATATATGTTTCCAAAATGAAGATTTGCAGATGAGAGAATTGCATGTGATCAAATTGTTAAAACATTGTATTTTTAGCATCTTATCACCAATCGTACGAATGTGCCGAAGTGTTAAACTGCGAGACAAATTACAAGTGAAGATGTGCTTAGACAATGTGACTGTATTTTCTTTTCCTTTTCTATATTTTATAAAGAAACAAAGCCAATGGTTTACAAGGTACTTTCAATCTATTGCAGGTTCTTTAATTCCAACAGAGGGCATGTATTTCCCTTTATGTATCACGGCTGAGGCTCAGTGCTTCTTACTGCTCTGCTGATTATCTAAGGTGCTTATTTATTATGGATTTCCACTATTGTAATGAATGGACATGTATGGGAATAAAGGTGACAAAGGAAACACATGTGGACATCAACGTCTTGCTTTAAGATGCCGAAGTAGCTTCCTGTGTTATTATGTATACAGAGTACACCCTTTTGTTCAAAGTTATTTACTATTTGACTACGTTGACCAATAATTCAATGTATGTAAATTAAAAATGTATATAATTAACTCTCCCACTTTTACTTAAAATCAATTTAGGTGTTAAAGGATATGCTAACCACATCATTTTCAATTAAGACACTTTCCAAAACACATTCCAGTAGAGAAGTGAAAAGGAGGCTATTCATTTAACATTTTAAATGTTAAATGGACTGTATTTATATATATATATATTTATATCGCCTGTCTTTGTGACCGCTCTAAGTGCTTTGACATATTCAGTATGAGTCTCACACACACACACACACACACACACACACCACACACAACACAACACACACACACACACACACACACACACACACACACACACACACACACACACACACACACACACACACACACACACACACACACACACACACACACACACACACACACACACACACACACACACACACACACACACACACACACACACACACACACACACACACACACACACACACACACCACACACACACACCACTTCAGGGGACATTACATTGACTTGGATGCAGGAGTTCAACACTTTTAATCCCTATCTGATCAAATCAGATTTGGATTTTGGGGAGTTCAAAACCAAACAACAGGATTAGGATCACTTTGATATCCGATCAGATCAGGAAATCCAATCCAAGCTTTAATCTGGATCAAATCTTCAAAACGGGTTCAAACCGACAACACAGGATTGAGATCAGTTTGATCCCAAAAAACTGGATTATCCTGATCCCACCAGAGGGGTGGGTTTCCAGAGCAAAATGTACTGTACAATTTATTTTAAAATATGTTTCAATTTAAATAAGATGGCAAAGTTTGTTAACTGAAATAATACACAATTTTTAGTCTTCATGGCAAATCAATTATATTTTTCATTTTTTGGTCACGTCTATTTTGTTTTCAACCAAATGTTGATGACATAATGTTTACGCTCATAAAAGTATCACAACAAAGATTGTCAATCATAAATGTAATTTAGATTAAAGTAAATCTTCAACAAAAAAAAGTCCATCTGTCATCACCTTTCAAATGTTAAAATAGAATTAGACATTATAGATGTCTCTGCAATGTGGTCTCTTGTCTTCCTTGTATTATTTTTCATATCCACCAGATGGCGATCGGTCGGATTAAAGCACTGATATTCAGGATCGAGTCATCTTGAAAAGTCGTAATCTGCATCAGGCTGATCCTATCCTGAATTTCTTTGAACTACAGGGACAACATCTGGCCGACTTTTCTGATCGGATCTGATTGAGATTAAGTGTTGAACTCCTGGGCCCTGGAGACTTATCCTAACCTTAACCATAACATGCCTAACCCTAATGATTCCCCTTATGTCCCCATTTAGGTGTGAGTCCCCACACCTAAACAGATGTAGGTCCCCACAAGGATAGTAATGTGAGGACACACACACACACATCACTTCAGATGCATTTCCTGGAGACTTATCCTAACCATAACCAACACATGCCTAACCCTAACCAAGTCTTCACCCTAAAATTAATGATTCCCCTTATGTGCAAGTCCCCACACGTGACTGTGTAAACAGATGTTGGTCCCCACAAGGATAGTAATGCTAGGTCACACACACACAATTGGTCCTACCTTTAACAACGATGCATCCACATGTTGACATCAGAACGGACGATCTTCCAACTGGAGGACAGCTGCTCCTAGAACAGGCTGAAAAGGCTCGGTGCAGCTGCTTTGATCAACACTGTCCTTTACTATTACAGCCCATATTATGTCACAATACACTGTTCACAAAGGTGAATGATATGCATGTGTAGTTACCACTTACTTCCTTCCTCTGTCTGAGACACTAAACTCCAAGCATTTGTTCATATATAAATAATTTAACTGTCAACAAATACATAATCTATTGTTTATCTAAATAGAAAAGCAGGGCACTTTAAACTAACGTTGCACAGAAATGAGTAAATGCATGTAGTCAGCAGCAAGATAATACACATGTTCATATAACAGTGCACTGCCAATGTACATTGTTTTAACATTATTTAAAAAACATATAGTTTATTATTCCAATTAAGTCGAGCTTTTCACATTATCATCATAAACCACCAAATGGTGCTAAAGTGCCCTGGGTTATGCAGGCAAGGCAACACCTGCTGGGTTTTCTTGTGACTGTAGGAAAGAAGACACAACAATAATTCAAAGTGTATTTCTTTTATTTGCAGTACATGTTTTTTTGTTGTTTTTTTAGGAGGTGGCATCTTCAGATCCTCGTGCACGTATTCTAGCAGTGCACTTCTTCGTTGGTTGCGTTTTTTTGGGACGCGCAGATCCAGGAATTCTTAAAACTACTTGCATGGCTGGATTCACTAGCAAACATTACAGACCAGCACCATACATATAATCATTTCTTGTAGGTATTTACTCGTCTTTTTGTGTTTATAACATTATGTCCTTACCACACGCTGCCAATCAGAAACCTGTTGGCCTTGGTGTGACTCAGAGAGCTTCCTGTCTCTGCGTCACATCTCGGGCCGACAGATTTGATTTGGCGGGTAAGACTGATTACGTAACATCATGACTATAAAAAGTCACAGAAATAAAAGTGTATCTTATTCATAAAAAAGGAAAACATGGATTGACAGTACCAAACATTTACCTTCAGGAGACAGCTAACAAAAGGCTAGGCCCATCACACACTACTAGACAGTTTGCTGAAGGTATTGCACATTTAGTTTAAAAACTAAAAAACAAACCAAAATAAAAGGACCAAAAAAAATACATATAACAATTCTCTTTACTTCTAGGTGAAGTATACATAATGTACAAAACTAGAAGTCTGTTGAAACCGACAAATAGTACACTTTCAAATAAATAAATAATGGAATCTGTTATTCACACGTCTTCGGTAGCTAATTCTGCAGGCGACTAAGAATATGCAAGAACGGGCAGAAATTCAGCGTGAGGTAGTTCATCAAAGCCGACTTAAATCAGAATGACAGAGTTTGGAGAGATGCGGTAATTGTATTTTTAAAAAAGCAACAACAACCTAAGAAAAATAAAATAAAATAAAAAGGAAATATTCAAATGAAAGCCCCCAATATTGGGTTAACGAAATTAAGAGCACTTTACACAAAAGTGTTTTTTTCTGATTGATTATTTTAGCTAATATGACAAATGGAAACACACTACTGATTTTCTCCCTGCCTTCTTACATATGTGAGACATCATTTAACATTTCTGCACACTACTGGATCGTTTAACGTGTTGCTGCTGTTGGGATCTGCACTATGACTAATTTAGCTACTCATCTGCCCTTGCACTTTACTAGCCACCTTTCCTTTTTAATTCTGAATACCAAAAAACTGGACAATTACACCAGCTGTTCATGAATTCAAACTAGTTTTATCAAGATGAGTTAAGATGTAATCACAACATAAAAAAACATAACAGGTTGCACCACACAAGCTAGTTCTCACAGAGCTAACGTTAGCCTGCTAATAAGCTAACTGACATAGCTATAATTAGCATTCCGTAACAAATGTTAGATGTTGCGTAGCTCAGTAACGAAGCTAACGTTAGCTTGCTGATATATAAAATGTTAACATTATATAGCTTAGGTTTAGCTTTGTTAATATATCAAATGATAACTGTTGTGTAGCTAAATAACAAAGCTAACGTGAGCTAGCTGATATACTGTAGTAAATGTTAACATTATATAGCTTAGAGAGTAAACTAATGATGGTTTGTCAATATATCAAATGTTAACTGTTGTGTAGCTAAGTAACAAAGCTAACTTGAGCTAGCTGATATACTGTAGTAAATGTTAACATTATATAGCTTAGACAGTAAACTAATGATGGTTTGTCAATATATCAAATGTTAACTGTTGTGTAGCTAAGTAACAAAGCTAACGTGAGCTAGCTGATATACTGTAATAAATGTTATATAGCTCAGTGACAAAGCTAACGTTAGCTTGCTGATATATTAAATGTTAACTTTATATCTGCCTATCAACATGTTTGTTAAGTTTTAATGGTGCAACCCGATAAACTTAACAAGTTTTAAACTAGTTAGTTCAAACTTTTTACCAATTTTAATGAACTGCTGGTGTCCAGAGCTTGAAAAGGAGGAGCAAAAGTGCAGCAGAATTTGAGAAACAAACATTTAAAATAAATAGTTTGAATAGTTTGTTTATCGTTTTATATTTGGCAGACAGTTACAAGTTTTTTGAACAGCATATTATATTGCAGTCTAAAGACTTACTTGCAAGTTTGCTTTGAGCAAAGAGTCGTTCTCAAAGAGCAGGACAGGGTTGAGACAGTAACTAAACAAACCCTAACTCTGCCTCTTACTAATAACAAGTTAGTTTTGCAAGCATTTCAAGCAGGCAGAACGTATGCATTAAACTGCAATAAGCCTAACAAAAAGTAAATATTGAAAATACAATGGAAGCCTTTGTTTTTATTTGTTTAGGACCGTTATATTCATGATCCATTACACTACTTTTCTAGATAGCTTGTATTTCATATGGCTTGTTTAAACTTGAGTTACTATGGTTAAATACCACAAGTGTTACTTTTTTTGTTTGGCTCTGTATCTCAGATATATGTTGATTACTAAAGCATTATTCTGCTAATTTAAATGGTATCCATACCGTCACTAAATACTGACACAAATGCAGTCGCGAAGTTCCCTCATTTAGTTTGATCCAGTAGTTGAATACCCATCCTGTTCATTCTTCTCTTACAATCATCCCTTTAAATTAGTACTCCTAGAAAAGCCAAAAGACGGTTATAAACATATATTTCGGTTGTTGTCACTGCAAAGAAACATACTTTGATGAAAGACCTTGATAAACTGCCTTTATTCGCCCTCACCTTCTTACCCTGCAAGACGCCGCCGTCTCCCGCTCTAAGGGTCGAAACCAAAACAAGTAGAAAAATATACGACACATTTTGTGTGAACTACAACCCTGTCATACATTATCGGTTTTAATATGGAAACCACCGTTTTAACCATTAAAACATAACGCAATGAATTCCTCCGACGTACTCCGGAATGAATGACAAACAGGCACTTTTCCTTTCAAAGCTAAATTAAAGAAACAAGGGCACGATTATTGCATACCGTAAGAATCATGTGTTTCTTTTGACTCTCGTTGGTTATTTTTTCACAAATGCAGGCAAGTCTGGTGCGCAAAGTGTTTGGGCATCCTTAAGAAAAATCACTCTTTAAATTCCAAACTGACTACATTACTAATAACAGGATATGGTTGTTTTTTTGTTGCCATCAGGCTGCAGAATCACTATCCCTCGATAAACGTCGTCACGTTCACATGCTTTCCCATAACTCACAAATCCCTACTTTACTGAAGCACATACTTACACCATCACCGATTTTACAACTTCGCAAAACTCACCTACGTCTCAATAAACCTCCCGCTTTTAGCGACAAATCACTTGTCAAAGCAAGCCCGAAAGCTCATCCCGCCCTAAAAAAGCAATACCACCGATCCAGATCCATTAGCCTGTTGCACACTAAAAGACTTTAAAGCACTTTAAACATACAGAAGACGGTCATCGAAAAGCCCCAAGTTATATCTCGCGAAACCTAACCGTGTCATTCTCAATCCCTTAGTGTAAATGCAGAATCATATGCTGAGTGAAAATCCTTTTGAAACCCTATTATTGGAACAGGAAGAGTAAATTATAAAGCTTTCATCACATGTTTACAATGTAGGAAGTAGTAGTGACTCACAAGAAAAGAAATGTTTTAGGATATGTCATAAGCACTCAAAAGATATCCATAGATAAGGGGAGTACTAAGATCATACGTCTGTCAATTATGTTTCAATGGCTCACTGCAACTCGTATTGAAGATACAACTATTTACCATAACATCTGTACAAACTCAATCTACATGTATATGGCAAGTTGTAAAAGCAGTAGCTTACGAGTGAAACGAATGAAGTCCAACGGAAAAATAGATCACATTAAAACGTTTTTTTTTTTTACACATATTTCTTTCAATTCTCACTGTCGGTTAAAAACTAACCGGAACGGAGTGAAATCATAAAAACTCTCTTATCGTCATCTTAGGTTTGTGAGGGGGAAAAAAAGATTAAGAAATGCCACAATAAATTACAGCTAGGACTCAAAATGAAAAAGAAAATAACTGTAATTGTATTTTATTTTTTTTAAGAAAGAAAATAAAGATCTGTCCTTTCAGAAAGAATTTCTCAAACAGCTAGCTGGCTAATCGCTACACTACTGAAGACTAGCACAAGAGGGGAAAGTGGGAGGGGCAAATGCAAAGGGGGCGGGGCTAGTGAAGTGGTCTTGGGTCTGACCAGGAGGCGGGGCCCAGCCCAGGACCAGGAAGTGGATGTTTTGGGGGTTAGATGATAGTCATCTGCAGGAGGCCGGGGGGCTGGATGTAGCATCCGCGGCGGCGGCGATACTAGCCGTCTGCAGGCTGCTGTCGGGGGTCAGGGTCGAGAAGACGTCGATGAAGAAGAAGGAGGAGGAGGAGGAGAAGAGCTCACTGCTGCACCTGTGCTGTGAGACAGAGGGGAAGCTCGGTGGTCAGCTAACCAGATTCAAATTCAAAAGTTTTATTGTCATATGCACAAAGCTACAGTGTAGAAATGGCAATGAAATTCTTCTGACCTGAGCTCCTTCAACAACGCAACATATCTAATACGACGGCCAGTCAGGCAAACAATTACATTCAATCATTGGAAATCGACGATCGGGCTCGATATGTGGACGCATGTTGCAGTCTTGTTGCGTGTTAGAAACGGAGTTGGCGACACTAAAACTACAATATAATGTTTGTGTAGCATTAATACATATGACATATATTTTTTACATGTCTCCAGTACCGATAACGTCGGAGCTTAACGGTACCACGGTCTTTCATAATTCAGCCCCGGGGCCCGTTTAATACCGGGGCTCGGTACCCATCCATAAGTATTTCCCTAACAGAGTTCAAGACCTTTCAGAACATTTTTGTATTTGTCCTTATTATATGTATTCTTTGGGGGAAAAAGGAACACGCTCACTGAAACAGGAATCCTCTCACACACTGACACTCACCTATGGACGCAGGCTGTCCTTTGATGACTCCGTTCTTCGTCCTTTCTTCACATTCAAACACTTCTTTATATATAAAATCTGCAACAAACAGGAGACAACAGTAAACTACAGTAGTGAGGCTCAAGGCAGACAGGAAGGCAGTCTGCACTTCACTCATGTCGACTTTCTGGGTATCACCATTTTGTCCTTCATTTTCATTTTACACAACCGTGTGATTGGATGTTGCTTTACGTAGTTTCCTCACACCTGGCACCATTCATAAATGATATATTTTACACGATTATGTATTTTTAAGGAGATAAATGTGTAAGGAAAATGTTTAAATGCTAACTTCAGAATTCATACACCTTTTCACCAATGATTTTCAATGACTTCTCCAGGACCTTTACCTAATTTTCCATGACCAAAAACATTACTCTTTGTCAGCGTACCACTGGAAATGGTTTATTTTAACATGGAACAGGAAAATAAGGTCTGCATATGAACCATGTTGTGCCTATCTAAAACAAATCCAATAGTTGGCTTACTAGCTTCTACACGCTAAAGCAACTCAAATCTCTCACCAGCAAAACACCTCGTCAGTTAAATGCCATTTTGCGTTTCATTACTATACGACAGTGGCGAACCGTCAGGGCCTTCAAGGTATTCAGAGAATACCCTGGAATAAAAAATCGATTTAATTATATAAATAAAATGTATATAAAATGAATACATGAGAATGGTATCCGTGTTGTTGATCTGTAATATTAGTGTTACGTTGATTTGTTTGTCCTCTCGGACCATGCACTACGCATTTCAGTGGTTTTGTGTTAGAAAGAAAGCAACCAATCAGATCTCGTTCTGGGTCTCTGGGTAGAATATCCTTCAACAAGGTATTCTACATCCTTGATCGAATGCCCTGGCCGTTGCTCTGAATGAGAGCGTACGTTTGGATTGACAGTTTGATCAACCAATCATATATTGACTTGTAGCCAATGGGCGTGTTCTTTCAGAGTTCCCCTCGGTTCCAGGGTGCTCTAGAACAGTGGTTCCCAACCTTTTTTGTCTTGTGTACCCCCTGAGCCTTTTGTCATACCATGAGTACCCCCTCACTCATACGTGCTGATGATCCTTCACAAGTAAAACGTAACTGATTATTGAATGAAAATAACTTTATTTCATCTCCTTAATTTGAACATCTAATTCTCAGGCATTTTCTTAATTTTAATTTAAATCACTCAATAAAAATAAATAAAAATGAATATGTTGCCTTGAAAATAAATAATATAATCAAATAAATACATATGAAATCAAAATAATCAACTTATCTTTGCTATATATATATATATATATATCTTGTAACATTTAGGCTTAAACCATGGAGCCCCTTTGAATAAGTCCCCTTTAAACAGGCATTTAAACTTTAATTCAGGAACAAAACACAATATCCAGAATCAGTATAGGCCTAGCAGTTTCTTTTCACCAGTCATTTACAACTTTTTAAGCACAGTTAGTATATGTTTATAAAACGGACAAGTCAAATCAAGCAATCTGATGTTTCTTAGCCGTGATATAATGAGCGTATATCCAGGGAATAGTTGTTGTTACTTTTCACAAATCAGTATCCCTCCGCGTCTGAGAACCGTTATAAAATCCTAAACTAAACTTTATATAGTAAACTAACTAACTAACTAACTAACTAAGCTTAAGATGGAAACATGTAAGTTTAACTTCGCCCTCCGGGTGGGCTTACTATGGAGGAGTGGATTGAGAAGTTCCTATCTCCAGAAAAAAAAAGCACCTAAACGACGACATCGCTATCTGTTATTGTTGTTGCATAGCAACCACCTCGCACTCTGTGCAGAGGCAACGGAGGGAGCATTTTATTTTATTCCCGGGCTGATTTTTAGTCCCAGTCCGCCACTGAACGTAGCTATTATGAAAGGTAGTTGTAAATCAAACAAGTGCAGTACATGCTATGTTATAAAGCCGTGGAGGGCGGGAGTTCATAAACCAAAGAGTAACCGCCCTTACGGGACGCTGTAATAAGTAAAGCGAACGCACCCGCAAGGACACCTGGCCTCCTATTGGTTGAGGGATTTTGACAGGATTGTTGCACAAAAGTTTCGAGCGCGCACAGAATAAATCTGAGAGCAGAACAAATCTGTAAACAATATATCTGAGTGCAAGCGTACAGTTTGAGCCGAAGCAGAGCAACGTGCAAGCACTATTTGAGTGCCTGGACAGGGTTTGAGGGAAATAAATACATAAAGTATGCTCTCAAATGTAAATACCACGCTCTTGAATAAAGATAGGGAATAACCCCCATAGTTTATGTCCGACGCATCTTTGTAACGCACGAAGGACAGGAGCTGCGCTTCTCATCTGTCATGTCATCCAGCTGCAAAGCGAACTGACCGGCTAGTTTTATTTTGTTCACCACTTGTCCAATTATATTAACAGACATATCATTGATCCGACGGGATACGGTGTTATTCGACAGGGGAACTTTCTTGAGTGCTTCGGCTGCTTTCTTGTCTATCATCATTTCGGCCAACGCAGTCGCTGCAGGGAGAATGAGCTCCTCAACAATAGAGTGAGGTTTTTTTTATTTAGCCACAAGCAGGGACACGGCGTGAGATGCCTCGAGTGCTTTCATTCACACATTCGTGGCTTTCATCATTACTGTCTGGCTCGACTTAAATTCCGACAGCTTTCGTCTGAAAAATTATTCCCTTTTATCGACACTTCCCGAGTGTTTGGTGCTCTGGTGTCTCTGTAAATGCGCTGGCTTCATCGCACTATTAGCCAGGACTTCACCGCAAAAGAAGCACTGAGGCTGCGGTGGGTCCGCAGAAGTATAAATTAATCAAAATAATATGTTTCACTGTACTGCCTTGGTTTCAGTGTGGCCTCTTTCTTACGTTTCTCGGCGGGCTCCTCTGAACCCTGGCCTGAACCCAGAGCAAGCGGACGTTTCAGTCATTTATCCATAGCGCAGACCTACCCGTATTTTTCTGGCTGCAGGTAAGCAGCTGTTTTCATTGTGGGATTTTGGCGCGGTTGTGCGTGCCACAGACTATTGTCTCCCTAGGGAAACAAATCGCGCACTATCATTTTTGACGGGATTATTTTTGTTTTTACTTGTCACCTTGGAATTCCACGTACCCCCTACAGTTCCCTCGCGTACCACTAGGGGTACGCGTACCCCCGGTTGGGAAACACTGCTCTAGAAGGCCCGCTAGTTAACTGGCTCGAGACAGAGGATCTAGATGAGCGGGGGGTGTGTGTGTCTACAGAAGGTCCAGTTGTGATCGGCACGGTTCGCCACTGCTATATGATACAGTATTTATTATCATTATAGTATTACTATTTCGGCGATTAGATAAAATATAAATTATATTTGATGCAACTTTAGTTCAATTTCCATGACTTTTCCAAAACATTGGGAAAAATATTGCCTGGAATTAGCATTTTGAATTTCCGTGACTTTCCCAGGTTTTTAATGACCGTAAGAACCCTGTAACTTTCTCATGGCATTTTGTGTTATGCTGCTGATACTCTGCTTTATGTTAATTCTTCAGTTTCCCTGCGTTTTCTTCTGTCAACGCCATTTTATTACATCCAAACAATCTATTTATTCGTGTGAAAATACCACGGGTTAACACTTTACAATGTACATTTGTATTTTAAATAAAGATTTGGATACAACTGCTCGGGGAGGGAAAGGTGGGGGGAGTAGTCTGGGCTCATGTGCACCCTTTAAGTTGATTTATATAATATGTTGTATGTTCTTTCCCACTATGACTAAGTGTGTCATTAAGTATGGTATTCCTGTCATGCTGTGAAGTTTCTTTATTATTTCTTGTTGGCTCTTCTATGTTGAAAAAGGGAAGCATGATTTCCACCCCAAAGAAGTCTGTACTATTGCTTACACTTGTATGCTTCTTCTCAATACAGATATTTGGATACAATCAATCTGTAATCATAAAATAGAAACGTAGTATGTAACATCATGATCAGACTATGCAGAGGGAAATGTGCATCTCTGTTGGAGAATGCAGATGAAAGTCTCCCAGGCTGCAGAGCACGAACACAGAGCGACGTTGTTACGCAACAGGGTGCAGAAAGACCAACGCTTCTGACGGATCTTCAGAGAGCAGCAGAGGATGCTTTTACCTTTCCACTCCTCCACCGTGTGCTCCCTCTCGTCCAGCTGCTTGTCTGTGATGGCGGGCGGCGGCTGGAGAAACAAGGACAACGTTTTAGTTTCTGTCTTTTGAACAGATTCTAAGTAACTCCACCCACATCACACTCTGTTCAATGTTTGGACTGAGAGGAAAACATCTGATTTAAATACTATTTCCCACTTTCACTAATCCCTTTTAAGACCGTTTCTAAGACCCTTTCCATACATTTTAAGACCTCATCGCCACAGTTTTAACCGGTTACCTTGGCGACACACTTCACCTCACATTGACTACAGTATTGATTGTCCTTCCTCCTGATCTTCCAACCATTTGGACGCAGACTTGCATTTCCCCATAACGATGTTGCTTAACAACCGGCGTAAACGGGCCTTCGCGCACCATCAAGCAGTGAGCGTGCGATGTCCTGTTCAGATGGCGTCAAACCCAACGGGATGCCATCAATAAACTAGACAGAATCACACTACACACCTACGCCATGATTACATTCAGGCAGACTGTAGAACACAACCTCTCTGGACCATTTATATACTTATTGAAGACAAGCTACAAAATGTAATACCTTGGAAAGTGCCATTTAATAGCCTTCATTTTCGCTAAATTGATCAACTTGTAATACTTTTTAAGACCCCGCGGACACCCTGTAAATATATTGACTAACTTCAGTCACGTTCATACAGTAGCTACCGTATATCACTTTTTAACCATTTAAATGCCTTTTTGCTTAAACACATTTACACAAGCTTATAACCTTGTGCCTCACTTTAAAATAAGAATTGTGACGTCCCGAGAAGACGAATCAGTGACACAAAGCTAGCAGAAAATATGATTTATTAATATTATTTCCTCACTGAGTTCAATCTATTTACTAACTAGAGTCACATAGCTACCATATATCAACCATTTAAATGCCAATGTATCCACATAATGCCACCTTACGGAAACAACTGAATCATTTCTGAAACTCAATGCTACGGGATTCTTTTGTTTAGTGTTGGATAAGTCTATCATTAGCAACCACACTGATTTGTATTATTTTGAGAGATATCCTCAGTTTTACTGAATGTGAGGCTGAGCTTCGGAGTGATTTGCGTCAGTGAGCTTGATGCATGTTTCCATTCCCGCTACAGCAGATAAACGAGGAGTGAAACGGGAGAAACGGTGCTGCAGTATCTCCAAACTGAAACCTACAGACTCAGCGTATTGGAAACTGCTGCATTAAAGCCTCCTCTCACTAAATCCACTTAATGCCGAGCAGGTCTGCAACGTTCTTCAGGGAAATAGGAAAACACCTTGAATGTATAGCATGAGCTGAACCTGCGATGGCGTCGATGTGAGGCAGATAATAAATCCCTGTGTGCTAATCTGCACTTCTCAAGGCTGTGCTGGGTTTCCTGAAGACGGCTTTCAGAGGAGAGGCAGCAACAAATTAGGGCTGAACGATATATCGTGTCATGGCGATAGCCGCATGCTATTATTCACATGCATGATATTATTCACATGCATGATATTCACATCGCAGGGACGCGCGATTTTATTAATTATGAATTATTTATTATTATATATTATTATTATTATTTATTTATTAATTATTATTTATGTTATGAATTATTTATTATTATATATTATTATTTATTTATTAATTATTATTTATGAATGATTTATTATTATATATTATTATATTATTATTTATTTATTAATTATTATTTATGAATTATTTATTATTATATATTATTATTATTATATTATTATTTATTTATTAATTATTATTTATTAATTATTTATTATTATATATATTATATTATATATTATTATCATTATTTATTAATTATTATTATTCACATCGCAGGGACGTGCGATTTTATTAATTTTCTATAATAATTTCTTTTTTTCATTTTTTTTGCACAACCAATCCCAATCATTCTTGATCAGATCACAGCAGGCCCCGCCCCGCTAGTTTGCAGACCATCAAAACACCGGTAGAAAATGAGCGAGGCTCAGGAGGACGATACCGGGGGGAAAGAAGATTTACTTCCAGAAAGAAAAGCAACATCTGGAACTACTTTGGATCCAAAAAGGTTCTTCTCTTCTTCATTCAGATGAACCCCCTTATTTGAGGGGAAGCAACCTGCATTATCATGACTTAAGGTATGATGAGTCAACCAGTTAACGATCCAGACGTCCGTGACTCAAATCCTTCATCCGGTTAAATATAGTTAAAAATATATATCGCAATGTCAGTTTTTTTCAATATCGTGCAGCCCGACAACAAATGATCTCAAACCCGTGTGATCACGGGCTAAACCGCTTTGCCCCGTCTTTGTGTTTCCAGAGAGGTGGATCGTCTCCAAACACAAACCGGCAGAACATTTTGCATTCAGAGAAGATTTTAACACAAAAAGGGAATTAGAG
This sequence comes from Harpagifer antarcticus, assembly GCA_902827135.1. Classification (NCBI taxonomy): domain Eukaryota; kingdom Metazoa; phylum Chordata; class Actinopteri; order Perciformes; family Harpagiferidae; genus Harpagifer; species Harpagifer antarcticus. Next base: position 1,835,680 of record CADEHL010001140.1, on the reverse strand, counting down.
TTTTACAGTTTTTGGTTTTAAGGTGGATTTTTTAATTTTGAAGGCGTCATAGATTACACAGATTGTATTCATTATGTCATTAATTCGTTAAATTAGAACACATGAGGTAAATATATGTTATTTGATATTGTATTTATTCCCTGTACAGCACTTTGGTCAACTGAGGTTGTTTTAAATGTGCTATATAAACACATATAGATAACATTACAATACATATATCCAGATAAGCAGTAGAACATATACATCTATAGAGTACATCAATAAAATACACAACTTAAAAAATAGACCAATCTTCTACTGAAAACATGTAGAAACTAAGACACTATATATATATATTATAAAAGCTTAATTAATTAAGACATGCATTGCCGTTTTAATGCAGGGAGGAAACTATTATTTATGTTGACAGTGAAAGACATTACATTGGTTGTATTCAACATCCATTCATTGGGCTGGACTCACCGCCTCCACCTCAGTCGGGTCGTACCACACGTTGATGTAGGGGTGCTGCAGGGCCTCGTCCACTGAGATCCGCTTTGAGGCGTCGATCACCAGCATCTTGCAGAGGAGGTCCCGGGCCTGGCTCGCTGAGGAGGGGTCAGGAAAAGAGGAAAGGGTTAGGTTTGATTAAAGGTCACCTATTATGCAAAATCCACTTCTCCATGTCTCTTCTACATCAACATGTGTCCCCTCTTCTTCATGTCTCTTCTACATCAACATGTGTCCCCTCTTCTTCATGTCTCTTTCATGAATTCAAAAGGACTTAGGAGAAGAGACTGCGGTGCTTTAGAGAACCCGACTGCACTTTCACTATCCGACGTGTTTATGATGCGCCAGCGGACGTCATGAACGTTCATATTTCTCTTTTTGATTATACTGATGAACGTTCAGAACAAAGCACTTTGGCAACTTACCACATACGTTTTAAAAAGCTTAATAAGCACCGTAACTTTCATGATATAATTTCTCCGTCATAATCGGTTGTTTCCGTGAACGGCCGACTGTTGTGTGACGTCAAATGCTGCGGCTGCAATGCATTGTGGGGCAGCATTTTCTCCTCTCCTTTCGGTCAGGGAGGTCCAGTGGTTCCTAAGCTAAAGGAGGTTATAAAGGAAGTTTGAAACCTCCTTTCCTTTCATCTAGAGAATTCAAACGGCACTTATCATGGCTGCCACTGAGGGACTTCCGGGTCATTTCACTCCGTTAGGAAGGTTCCTAAGCAAAATGGACTATTCGACTGCAGCCCAAGACACGCTTGAGGTGAATTCCTCTCAGCCGTAAACAACTTGTTCCTCATCTGTCAGCTCCTGTAATAAATGCTTAATCTTTAGGCAGCCAACGAAAATTGATTTGTCACTCGGGCTTTGCTGTCAGCGGATGTTTGTGAAGATGCTAAATCAAACTGATGCTATGAGAAGTTCATATTGTAGGGCTTTGCAAGTGTGTGGAGACATCATAACGAGCCACCATTGAACCATTATAATAATCCTTCAAATGACAAAAAAGCCATTTAAAAAGTCAACCCTGATGAAGTCGACAGTTACAATGGTTCCCCTTCAGGCTGGACCATTTCTGCACCTGGCAGGAGGAGCTATTCCCCAAAATATGGTTTTCACTTTTAGCAGGAGCTACATTTACAGCCTCACACCCATCTCTAATCTTCTCGTGCTTTCAGTAAGTCTTCATAGGATTAGTTCCTGGGCTTTAACCCTCACGTACCCCTAGGGACTTGTTTGGGTTCTCCATATTTCATCAATCATGGCCTTTTTCTTCTTGTATCTTTGAAGTCTCCTATAATAACTCTAAAATGACTCTAAGACCTCTGTGGGGGAAACTTCTGAAGCAATGGGAGTCAGGACTCAGAGAGACACGAGGAGAGCTGGAGCTTTGATGGCAAATACTGACGGTTCATTTGGAGCTTCGGCCGGAGAATTCACAAGACATGTCACGGTCTGTTCTGAATGAATTCTGAAGACCCCTCCAGGTTTTAACTATCAGAGTGTAATAATCAACATTCTTCAATAGATAGACTAAACACTGAGGACACTGAATCACAGTTGTTGTCCCTTATGGCTCGGGGTCATCTACACCCCGAGAAGGATGTGTTCCAGGTGTCCCACAACAAGAACTATCTCTGACGGAGAGTTGCCCGGTCACAAACTGGTAACATCAACAACTTGCAAGGCAAACCTGTATACAGAATTATTCCCTGACAATAATGTCCCCATTGATGCCCATTAAAAACCACGAGCCATTGCAGCATAGCACCAACGTTTGAGACATGTGTGTCCTATGGAACAACTACCTGCCATGTCCTGAGTTTAACTACAGTATTTGTTGAATTATTATCAAGCACTTTTGTTTTGGAAGGAAATTAAAATGATTTATTTCATTTATCGATTACATTTAAAAGAAAATGCAAAATATTTAATATTATTATATAACTTTTTGGGTAAAATGGAAAATTATGTAAAACATTGAAATATTGAAAGAAGGGTTAGTGTCTCAGTCAAATTAAATATATATAATAAACTATCAAATTAATAATAAAAACTCATTGATTGAAAACGAAAGGGGGAAAAAAGGGAAATATTGATATGTCAGTTTTTTTAAGAGCAACTAATTGCACCTAAATATACCTTTACAGCCAATCAGAAGTATTAGAGAGTGGTAAAAGTACTGTACTTACACAACCCTGGTGTAAACTATGTATGCACGATGGTTAATAGCGAGCCTCATGCTTACCTTTCAGTTTGTTGTGTTCAGAGTCTGCAGGGAACAGCACGTCGGGGAAGAGCTTCTCGAAGCTGTAGCCTGCATATCGAGGTCTGTTCTCCACGTAGGTCCTCACCGATTGGTTGAGCTTCATCAGGAACTCCTGAGACGGCGATCCCAGCTGTTCGATCACCTTGTTCCACTGGTCGATATCTTCAGGGTCAGGGTTAAGAGAACAACTGCACTGGGTTTGGACTAAAGGGGCCGACTTTTCAGAGTCGAGGAAGGTCATTTTTAGCAACATTTTCAACTCATGTAGAAAAAGAGAGCCATTTGGTGACTTTCTTGCACCGCGTTGTCATTTAGAAGATTTGGTGACAGGCTTGTTATTGACTTAAAAGTAAAAGAGATTCAATTCAACCCTGTGGAATCAGAATGGACACAACACAAACTTAAAAAGGTGATCCAGATGTTGGAAATACTGTATGTATGCAGAACAGAAACACACACACACACATACAGATGTACAGATCTACCTGGAGGACTAATACAGTCATGCCTTGTTCACATCTCTTCTCATCTTTAACACTGAATGAACAACAATGAGGGAAAGCCTGTTTTTTCGCAACAGATTTTCGTACATAACCGATTTTATAAGCTATTTTTGAAAAGCGATCAATTCTGCTTGATGACGGGTATTTACATGGTTCGAAAAAGTAATTATTCATATATTTAAATCCACTCAATGCGGTCCTGTCAGAAGGTGAACATTAGAGAATCATGATGGTAGCAGATGAACAGACACTGATTTTATTTTGACGATGAAATACCGCTTAAACAACCACCAGCATGTCCTTGCCGGTCACAGGGAACATTTTTAACCGCTTAGAGATGTCCCGCCCCTTAGCCTATCACGGACAATGTGTTGGAGCGCTAGCCAATAGGAGCGGATGTTACAAAAGGTAAACAAAGAAGTCCAATGGAGGTGTATCAGGTAGTGTGTGGGAGAGAAACTCCTTCTGAAGGGAACACTGGGATTTTAGACTCTGCAGACCATTTACAAGCATATATATAACACGCTACCGGAAAGGGAGCACCCCAAAGAGCAGAATAGGGCCTCCTTGAATATTTCAAGCGTACATAACCACGGAGCGCTGTCAGGGCTTTAAGTGCTATTGTAGCTAATCTTTTAAGATGATGTACCGACTGTCTATTAACACTCTCTAGTCGTATCGGCACGGCAGGAGAGTACGTAAATGAACCTATATGGGTGATTTCTACAGTGTCTGCTTCACTCAGCTTCTACATTTTTTCGAAAGGATTTGAATAAAGTTTCCAAAATGCTAATTCCCTCTGATATCGCAATCAGTGAGAAATAATCTTCAATGGTAATTTTTGCAGAATCGATCAGCCCTAACGGTAAGCGACTATTCGGCGATGTTAATTGTGAAATAAATGCATTTTCGAGTGAATGCTCGGCAGGTTTTCCCCATTGTGTGAAACGATATGAACAAGATGTCAGACAGAAGGATGAGAGACATGGGGTGTTTCTCGATGTCAAGGAAGGATGCTCCAGAGCCACTATTTCAAGGATGCTACGTCATCGAGTGCAGCCGAATGACTGTTCCAATGTCCAGGATGCTTGGAATTCTACCGAGCCCGGCGTCCTTCGTAGCGAGAAATTTCGAGGCTGGCATTCTTCGTTCTCCGAATGCCAGGAAGGATTCTTGCCTCGCTTCTGAAGGAAGTGACTCGGAAAGACATGTGCTACCAAGGAAGCGTCCTCGACATTGAGAAACACCCACGGACTGCATTTAGGGTTTTTTTTTGGATGGAGGTTCAACGTAAGGATACGATCAGTGCCTGGAAACAACACACTACCCCGGACCATTTCAGCCATGATGCAGCCAACAGACCAGACATCAACTGAAAAATGAAATGACAAACCACCAAATTAGCATGCAGGACTGGAAGACAAACTGAAACAATAACCCCAAAAACATAAACAACATAACAGAAGGGAAAGTTATAAATAAACAAAAACACGATGTGGGGCCAGGTGATGTGTTGACAGATATGAATTGCATGCAGTTGAGTCACTCATTGACCTCGGTCAGCGTCCCAGGAAGAAGTAAATTGTATTTGATGTGACATTACGATGTTTACACTGAAATCGAATGGAAGAACTTATTAAATAATGTTTAAGATTGTTTCTGCAGCAGGTTGATTGAATGGTGAATCCTGAGCTTTTAAAAGTGCGACACCGACTGTTAAGGTCTTCGTTTTCAGATGCATTTCAACACCCTCTGTATCCTCACTGCAATTCATATAACTTGTATGTTCTACTTCGACAAATCAAATTATTCATATTCTCCCAATTTTTCTAGATCAGAAGGCAGATTTGTTTTGTGTTATTCTGGGGAACAATTGATCTTTTTGTGCGACTGTTGCTATGGCTTTTTACAAAGGCATATGGAGAGCAGTTTGAGGATACACAAGCGTATTGTTATGCAAGATCTCAGCTATGAACGAGCAAACTTCTCAATTCTATTTCCGTTTCTTTTTCATGTGACTGTCTTGAAGCTGCAGTGCAGGAGCTGAAAGGGGTGTGTGTGTGTGCGTGTGTGTGTGTGTGGCCTAGCATTACTATACTTGTGGGGACCTAAATCTGTTTACATAGTCAAGTGTGGGGACTCGCCTCCCTTATGGGGACATAATGGAGGTCCCCATGAGGGGGATCATTCATTTTAGGATGAAGACTTGGTTGGGGTAAGGGTTAGGGTTTAGGGTTAGGGTTAGGCATGTGTTGGTTAAGGTTAGGATAGGTCTCCAGGAAATGCATGTAAGTCAATGCAATGTCCCCTGAAGTGATGTATACATGGTGTGTGTGTGTGTGTGTGTGTGTGTGTGTGTGTGTGTGTGTGTGTGTGTGTGGTGTGTGTGTGTGTGTGTGTGTGTGTGTGTGTGTTGTGTGTGTGTGTGTGTGTGTGTGTGTGTGTGTGTTGTGTGTGGTGTGTGATTCGAGGTGACAGGCAAATCTGAGAAATAGAACGACTCTCGTTGCTCACAGGATTTGATCTCCGTGCGATCCGGCAGATGAAAAAAAGAAAAGGGAATAGCTTGAAGAGATGAAAGACGTTTCGGTGCTACGTTGTAGAAATGCCAGACACTGCTGCAAGCAGCTCAAGGATACAATCCCTTCCTGGAAAAAGGATTTTGTGGCGAACCATTTCTGCCATAATGCAGCCCACAGCCCAAATATCCACTATATGTGCGCAGCGTAAAAAGGAGGGAAAAGAGAATAAGCAAAGGAATGCAACAAGTCAGCAGGAACAATTAGTTTTGGTGAAGAGGAGGAAGGACAAGAGAGTGAAGGAACTCTCCTGAGTTTGTTATAATAGGAGCTTTATTGCTATATATCGACCTAATGATTTCTGTTCAAAAGAAAAAAAGTTATTCTCCGAGTTCTTTAAAAGTCCAAAAATCTATATTTGCTTAATTTACTATTAAGCACCTCAGCTGATACCTACCTATCTGCGTGGCTACTAGAGCCTTAATCACGTTGTTATCGAAGGGAATTTAACATTTCAGTCCGTATGATTGTTCGAGAATTGGATAGAAAGGCTGAAACCACTCGTGTGTCTGTATGCTAAATAAGAAACTATAGAGAATTAGCTTAGCTTAGCATAAAGACTGGGAACAGGGAGCTAGCATGGCAGCCATTCTTTACTCTAGCTTCATATCTAACAAACAGACATGAGTGGCATCAGTCTTCAAAACCAATTAATGGCAACTAAGCATATTTCTTAAAATGTTCGACTATTCCTTTATTACAAACTGTGACAGGAGCACCAAGAGAAACTGCTGAGTCATGCACAAGTCACTGTTTTCATTCTGGCGTTTTTAAAGCCAGGCTGTATGGAGCGCAGGACTGGCAGCCTCTTAATAAAACATCAAACGCATGCTGAAGCGCTGCTGGGAACTGGAGTCCCCCGACAGGAATTTTCCCACAACGCACCTCTGCCCAACATGCTAACTTCCCCGGACCCCTTGAGTGTGACATTTACAGGAACAGTGAGTATATGAGAGTGTGTGTGCTGAAAAACATCCCATGCAGCAGGCCAGGCAGTAGCTTTCGGAGCTCCTCATTGGTCGCTGAGAAGGAGCTGCTTCTTGTACTCACCGTTGGCCTGGTAACCCATGCCCAGGATGACTTCGGGGGCGCGGTAATATCGGGTCACAACGTAGGGCGTCATCAGGAGGCCGGTGGCGGCGGTTCGGGCCAAACCGAAGTCCAGGATCTTCAGCGTGCAGTCGGACTTCACCACGATGTTGCTGGGCTTCAGGTCCTGACAGGAAACACAGAAGATTCAAGATTCAGATTCAAGGCTTTTATAGAGTGGTGAAGTGACGAGTCCTAAAACCCGGAAGTGAGTTAGCATTTTACCACTTCCTGTTCCCTCGTCTCGTCTCTGTGGTTGACACAAAGTTAAGAGACGGATCACGTTTTGTTCTACGACATTAAATCCATCAGCTGTGACCCCACTGGTGATTTCTGAAGAGTTGACGTGTCTGAAAAACGAAGGTTGTTACCAAGTGGCTGAATAGGACTACAGAAGTCGTCGAGGCCGTTGTACGTCATTACGCCGAACACGTAAACTCTCCTCTAAGTTAGTTTCTGTTCTGCTTGAAAGCAAGTCCCTGCCTCCTGCAGACTGTTCAAACAAACACTTCAACTCGAACCATTTACAATCTGTATGTTAGAATATGGATCTTGAGTTGGCGTGACGTTGAAGCAGCGACCCGGCTGTAGTTCCTTTATAGCATAACGTTAGCATGTAGCTTCCGGCGACTAGATTTATGATTAGAAAATGATAGAGGTCGGGGAGACATGTGGAGATTAACAAAACGTGCATTTATCAAACAGGTTCGTTTTCCACAGACCTGATTTCGAGCTATTTTCCAAAATCCTCTGGAGAAATCTCGTTGCTTTTTTGTCGAGGGAACCAGCAGCTTACTTCCGGGTAAGTACGTCATCCCTGCACCGCTCTGTGTCATTTGTACATAGCTACAGTGTAGTTATGTCAATGAAGATCTTAGGTCGTAACGGAAAGAATAACCTTCTCTATGAGGCTCCAGGAACTTACATTTGAGGACATTTGGGAGAAATGGAAAGTGTATATCACCCCGATACGCGACTGTGGCTGCGAGGGAGTGCGGTCGCCTTTCAACCAGAAGGTTGTGGGTTCGATCCCAGCCCATGTAGTTAACATGTCGATGTATCCTTGGGCAAGATACTTAACCCTGAGTTGCTCCCGATGGCCAACGGTGTGTGAATGTTAGGTCCTAGAGTAAGATACACTGCTCTGTATGAATGGGTGTGAATGGGTGAATGACATGTAGTACATAAAGCGCTTTGAGGGGTCTTAAAGACTGGTTAAAGCGCTATATAAGTACAGTCCATTTACCATTTCTTTTGTTTAATGATCTATACTGTCAATGTTTTATATTGAAAAGAAAACACCCCATGTTCTTCTTGTGTGCTTATTGAGAAAAAGAAAAAAAGACGGACCACTCTGTAAAACTATTTTAATACATATGTACTTGTACACTGAAGCTGAAATGTGATCCAAAACAAAAATATAAAAATCTGAGGTCACAGGCTCCTCCAACAGAGCAACACAATAAAACAGATAGAATAGAATAGAATAGAAATAGCGCAAGAATAGTCTATATACAGCAGGGACAGAGTTAGAGGGCTTGTTGACACTGAGGGACACATGTGGGGCTAGATGCTGAGATTATGCTCTGAAAGGTAAAAGCAAGTAGTTTAATCCCTTTTGTGCATGAATTTAACATTGCTACCCGTGTGTCTGAACGTTTCTTACTTGTAGATATACAATACATTTCACAATGGAAATACATTATGTTGGTTAAAATACACCAATTAAAATAAGAAATGGCCTGGGATTGAACATTATTTGATTCTGCTCTAAATGGAGAATGGAAAAGGTTTGACATTTTAAATCTAAGAATGTTATTTTATTGACCTACTCTCCTTATTGCCTGTTGTTCTTATGAGTTTAACTTAGCTCACAGTGTGACATCAAAGTCAACTGAAAAACAAAACTTTCACTTTAGATCAGAGATATCATTTTCCCACGGTTGCAAAATTCAACAGCAATTTTTTAATGGAAGAAATAACAAACACGACCTAAAAAAAAAAACATGCCGATTTATAGAAGCCCGTTGCCAATAAACTACATGTCCCACAATGCATCACAAATTTTACTTTTTTTTCAAAATGTCACTTAATTTTTTTTTCGAAAGTAATCCAATGCAGAGGTAATAATGTAATATAATACATTATTTTATATATATTAAATATTTATATATGTATTTTTATATAGTCTTAAAGTTACAACCGGCCCTTTGAATGTAACCATAATGTTGATGTGGCCCAAGATGACATTTAGTTTGACCCCCCTGCCTTAGGACATAACATGCCTGAAAGGTATCTGCGCATAAAACATGACAGTATCAAGCAATTCTACATTTTCTCACTGGAAATCTAAGTTGGTTTGAAATACACATTTTAATTTTAAATGGCCTGAGATTAACCATTGGACATTAAACAATTGTCATACATGTGTGTAGGCGTGTGGCACAGTGGTCTAGTGCGTTGGTGTTCGGACCAGGGGGACAGTGGGCACAGGTTGAAACCCCACTGCAGTCAACATGTCGTTGTGTCCCTGAGACACTTCAGAGATGTGGCTTCAAAGTGCTTGGTTTCCTTTTGGTAGCATTTTTTTTATTTCATCGTTATTTTCCAGCTCTGTGTTTGTGTATCAGAGCTGTAATACGTTCTGATGTCACCTGACACCTGCAGGAAGACACAACGAGACTCTAAGTGTCTCCGTTAGTCGCCTGACGACGCTCTGAACTTCCCTGATGCATTTTAAAATGCTTTTCCTTTGAAGAGGATGTTTGTCTCCCTCTGCTGAGGGTAATCCTCACAGGACTCAGTGCCTGTTGCTAGGATTTGCCAATGTGCATCTGCCTATTGATATATTACAGACGTCATTTGCAAGCTGTGAGTTTCAGGGTGACAAGTTGGTAGTAGATTAGAAATGTCAACTCTTATTAAATCATGATCACTCCCTGGTAAAGAGAATTAATCAAAAATACTTAAAAATGCCCAAGGACAACTCAATCAAACACATTTAATCCAGTCATTTAAAATGCCATCTCAAAAGAAAACACATAATTAAATGTCAGACTTGAACATATTTTCCTGGTTTAAGTCTGGTAAATAGTGGCTAACAGAAACACTGCAATGAGACGTAGCAGTGGCGCTAGATCTCCCAGGAAGTGAGCAGGTCATTAAAGAACATTTTCATAGTGGCCAAAAAGGGGTACTTTGATTACCGTGATTAAGTGATGCAATTGGGACCAAAACAACATTTTCCCATTGACTAACATTGGGAAACAGACATTTTTCAGCTACATCAGCTACATCAACTACATCAACTACCCACTACGGACATTTGAATACATCTTATTCAAATCGTAAGGTCCTTAAAGATGGAAAATGCTCTAAAAGCCAAATCCAGATTTATATCCCAACCTCCATCAGTTTAAATGAGCTAAGATTGAGCTTAACGATGCTGTAAGGTGACAAATTGGAGGCGGGGCTTAAGGAAAACACAAAAGCACATACTCTAAGATACGGGTTTTCTTGCACTCGAGTGATTTTGTCTTCATGCGAAACTGTGCACATTTCAGAGGTATAAATGGTGCCCAGGCTACAACGTTGTATTCCAGTTCTGCTTTTTCCATCCATGCTTAGCAACTCTGAGCATCTTAAGGAAGACGACAGAGCTCCCATCGGAGAGGGAAAGCCTCCGGGAACACAGGAGCTGAATCTTTGGCGACCCATGACTCATGTTGCATGTGTTACCTTGTGAAAGCTTCGTGCTAACGTTAGCTTCGCCTGTGGCTCGGTTACTTCTGGCTGGCAGAGCAGGAGGAGCTAATCTACTGCTGTGTCTTTACTCTGGAAGATGTGTATGTGTGTGTGTGTGTGTGTGTGTGGTGTGTGTGTGTGTGTGTGTGTGTGTGTGTGTGTGTGTGTGTGTGTGTGTGTGTGTGTGTGTGTGTACTGCAACCTGTCCATTCTCTCCGCCTCATAACAACCAGGCGATTTCATAGAAGACTGAAGGGTCTTTACAAGGAATTCAAAATCAGATTGTGAAGAATTTTCCAGGAGAAACACTTCCTCGCTTCCTTACTGAGGGTTAAATATGAAGACAGTTAAAGCACTCTTGTCTGAACATGTTATTGAGATGTTGTCGTCATGCGTCACTGTGATTGGTTCAGCTGTTTCAGAGCAGTGATATGACTGGCTTAGAAAGTGTTATTTATAACCACCTCCTCCAGTGTATAGTCACCTTGATAAAGCGTTATTGCATTAAGAGCTTTTGCACCTACATGAACCAAAACAGCAGGTTTGTTTGGAGACACTCACACGGTCAGTACGGCCAAGATCTCAATGACACGGTGCCCTACATCTCCTTTGCTTAATAAGTTCAAACACTGCAGTGAGAAAATGACAAGTTGGGGTTTTCAGAGGGATTTTGGAGCCTCTATTTCCTGTCTGACGGCATTACATGCCATTTAGGGTTAGTGATATTAGTGACAAGTGATATTTTTCCAACAGTGGTGCTCACCCTGTGAATGATGCCGGCAGCGTGCAGGTGTTTGATCCCACACAGCATCTGGTAGAGCAGGTAGGACAGCCGCTCGTGGTCCAGCTCCATCTGGATCACCTGGCAGAGGTTGGCATCCATCAGCTCCATCACCAGATACCTGCAGGGACACCACGGAAAGGATAAGCTATCCAGAAGAAGCAGGTAGTCGGACACACATGCACAGAGACTCCTACACAAAGAGCATGTCATGTTCAACAGGGGCAAGAAGAAGCTTATAATACGATTCATGTAGTTGGCAAGTTATTTGAAACCATGGATTATTTTTCAGACATTTTACTTTGTTGTTGTTTTCACCACACAGAGGAAAGGTCAACACTTTTTGACATATCATTGATATTTTCCTGGCATTTGACAAGACTAATTAATATTTAACAAGATTAGTAATTAGACATTTTACTAATACTTTGACCTTTTCACATTGGAATATTTGTCCAAAGACATTGAGATGTTAGTAGTACTTTTAGGACATTAGAAATATTTGAAAATGTCACTAATATTTTCTGACATGTTACATCGTTTTGTTGAAAGACTAATGGATATTTTAGTTGTATTTTGTGACATTGGGGAATTTGTTCAAACCTATTTGTCATGTGTTTTGTATTTTTGGGATATTACAAAATATCCCAAAAATAATATATTTATATTTCATGACCGGAAGAACGAGATCGCGGATACAAGCGGTCGAGATGGGTTTCCTCCGCAGGGTGGCTGGTGTCTCCCTTAGAGATAAGGTGAGAAGTTCGGTCATCCGGGAGGGACTCGGAGTTGAACCGCTCCTCCTTCGCGTCGAAAGGAGCCAGTTGAGGTGGTTCGGGCACCTAGTTAGGATGCCACCTGGGCGCCTCCCTAGGAAGGTGTTCCAGGCACGTCCAGCTGGGAGGAGACCAAGGGGTAGACCTAGGACCAGGTGGAGGGATTATATCTCTTCGCTGGCCTGGGAGCGCCTTGGGACCCCCCAGTCAGAGCTGGTTGATGAGGGGAAAGGAACGTTTGAGGCTCTCTGCTGGAACTGCTACCCCCGAGACCCGACCACGGATAAGCGGGAGAAGATGGATGGATGGATGTTACTAGTTTTCTTTTAAAGTTCTTTTTTACATTTTTCGTCAGTCCGGAGAGCCTTACATTTCTTATCCATCCAGATTAGTAAAACTAAAATATGGAAATAAGTGTAAAGCCACATTTCCCTCAGCGAGGCAGCACTTGGTTCCCGTGGCATTCAGGAAGTGACAGACAGTAACGTTTCTGATGTTATGTTCTCTGGCAGCTGTTACATCACCACACGGAGTAAGGAACCTTCAGACGTATTTTTAAACACAAAGACACATTTTGGGGACAGAGCGTAAAAAGTAGGACCTCTGCTTGGACGATATTTGTATGTACTCCATGTTTTAGGACAATAATTACCGTTATTTTATCTGTAATACGAGTCTGCATTCAGGTACACAAACAGCCGAATGGAGTGTTTTCCTCCGTCCTCTAAATGTGTGTTCGCTCTGCAGCCCTCTGGCTAAGATTTGTCCAGTTTCCTTTTTAGCTCCAATCAGGCAGACAGAGTGCTGCACACACACACACACACACTCTCAGACACTTACACACACACACACAATTTCTCAGACACTTACACACACAGAGCTTCTAGAGGATGGCATTAATCATGTTTGCTAAACCATCACTTCTCCGTTCAGTATTTCCTTCTCTCTGCCATCCCACTTCCACTCATGGATGTCCTGACGACTTCAAACACATCGGGAACGCTACCAAATATAACCTAAAGTTAATGTTAAAGAAGGCAGTGTGCACCGTGATGCATAGTTTATAAAAGTCGGAGATTACATAAGAATAATATTAGACCATAATGCAAAACCTGCACCCCTCGAGAACCACCATTTAGCATATTAAAGATTGTGTGTCATGGTTTCAGATTTTGTTTTAAGGCACCTTTGATATCTAACATGGCTATGTGTCATGTCATTGTGGCTTAAAAAGAAGCGTTAAAATCCAAACATACTTTCATATCTTTCCTCTTACTTGTCGAGCTTTTATCACGTGATGTGAAGTGATAATGGTGGTGCGAGAGTTCATTGAAAACCTAGATTATTCTTGATGACATTTTACTTTCTTTGCTTGTTTGAAGTTTGTTAGGAAATACAGGACTGTCTCAGAAAATTAGAATATTGTGATAAAGTTCTTTATTTTCTGTAATGCAATTAAAAAAACAAAAATGTCAGACATTCTGGATTCATTACAAATCAACTGAAATATTGCAAGCCTTTTATTATTTTAATATTGCTGATTATGGCATACAGCTTAAGAAAACTCAAATATCCTATCTCTAAATATTAGAATATCATGAAAAAGTATACTATAGGGTGTTCAACGAATCACTTGAATCGTCTAATTAACTCGAAACACCTGCAAGGGTTTCCTGAGCCTTGAAAAACACTCAGCTTGGTTCAGTAAACTAAATCACAAGTATGGGGAAGACTGCTGATCTGACTGCTGTCCAGAGGACCGTCATTGACACCCTCCATCAGGAGAGTAAGACACAAAAAGAAATTTCTCAAAGAGCAAGCTGTTCACAGAGTGCAGTTTCAAAGCACATCCACAAAAAGTCTGTTGGAAGGGGGAAATGTGGCAGGAAACGCTGCACAACCAAGAGAGATGACCGCAGCCTTAACAGCATTGTGAAGAAGAGTCGCTTCCAGAATTTGGGGGAGCTTCAAAGACAGTGGACTGAAGCTGGAGTCCAGGTATCAAAAGTCACTGTTCACAGACGTGTCCGGGAAATGGGCTACAATAGCCGTATTCCCATGGTCAAGCCACTTCTGAACTCAAGACAACGGAAGAGGCGTCTGACTTGGGCTAAGGAAAAGAAGCACTGGACAGTTGCACAGTAGGGCTGTCCCGAATACCATTTCTCGGGCTCCGGATATTCGGTAGTAATCAGCAGCGAATATTCGAATATTCGGTGCGGAGATTTTTTTTCATAACACGCTCCGAGACAACACACTGTTAAGCAGAAGCGCAGAAAGAGCATACTATTACGATTTATATTTATTTATTGTCTCAGTACTCGCATACATTAAAACTAAATGTGTCCTCTGCATTTAACCCAGCCGCAGTGCAGCGCCGGGGATATAGGCGTAAACAGTAAACGGTATTTAAATAAATGAAGAACGAAAAATAAATGAACGAACTGTATGCCAATAATTGCCTTAGCCCCAGATGTTCCCACATCGCTCCTATTATTTTCACTATTCGGATAAAATTGAAAAACTAATATAAAAAAACAATTCGGTTGCTTGCTTGCAACTATTTTCCAAGGATAGTAAGAGCACGATTTTATCATGTGTAACGTTACTGTTTAAACGGCGGATAACGCAGCTTCATCATGGCAACTTGACAACAGCTAAGCTAAGCTAGGCTACTACTTACAGCATCCAGGTGACTTTTCAGAGTTGTTGTGCCACCGGCCAGTTTCTTGTCGCATATTTGGCACACTGCCTTCTTCTTACCGTCGTCCAATTTAAAATGGTCCCACACAGCTGGAGTCTTCGGCATTTTGTGTTCAGGTGTGTGAAGCGAGGTGAAGCAAGGAGAAGCGTGCCGTTTGCGTTCGTGACTGTGAGTGAACGCGATGTCAGGAGCACAGGCTGAGATTGTATATATTTCCGCATTTTAACAGTGCAATTCAAAAGTATAAATATAGTATAAGAATATGGAAATTCGCCTTTATTGATAGCATACATTTAGGGGAAAAAAAATGTTTTTGGAAAAAAAAAAAAAAACGAATATCCGAATAATGAAATTGAAACCCGAATAGTTGGCCAACGAACGAATATTCGAATAGTCGAATATTCGGGTACAGCCCTATTGCACAGTGGTCCAAAGTCCTCTTTTCAGACGAAAGCAAGTTTTGTATTTCATTTGGAAGTCAAGGCGCCAGAGTCTGGAGAAAGGCTGGAGAGGAGCAAAATCCAAGTTGCTTGAAATCCAGTGTGAAGTTCCCACAGTCAGCGATGGTTTGGGGAGCCATGTCAGCTGCTGGTGTTGGTCCACTGTGTTTCATCAAGCCCAGAGTAAATGCAGCTGTGTACCAAGAGATTTTAGAGCACTACATGCTTCCGTCTGCTGAAAAGCTCTATGGAGATGAGGAATTCATTTTCCAGCATGATCTGGCACCTGCCCACAGTGCCAAAACCACCAGTAACTGGTGTACTGACCATGGCATTACTGTCCTCGATTGCCTGCAAATTCCCCTGACCTGAACCCCATAGAGAATATGTGGGGTATTGTGAAGAAGAAGCTGAAAGACACCAGACCCAACAATGCTAATGAGCTAAAGGCGGCTATTGAAGCATCCTGGGCATCCATAACACCTCAGCAATGCCACAGGCTGATTGCCTCCATGCCACGCCGCATTGATGCAGTAATCCGTGCAAAAGGATTCCCAACCAAGTACTGAGTGCATTAATGGACATTTTCAAATGTTTGATTGTGTTTTGCTGTTATAAATCTTTTTTTTTTACTTGGTCTGAGGAACTATTCTAATTTTTTGAAATAGGATTTTTGAGTTTTCTTAAGCTGTATGCCATAATCAGCAATATTAAAATAATAAAAGGCTTGCAATATTTCAGTTGATTTGTAATGAATCCAGAATGTATGACATTTTTGTTTTTTTAATTGCATTACAGAAAATAAAGAACTTTATCACAATATTCTAATTTTCTGAGACAGTCCTGTATAGTCAGATTGTTTTACTACTTAAATGTCGTTTTTTTCCAGTGATTATATTTCCGCAAATTCATTTTAGACATTTTACTTTTGGAGATTATTTATAATATGTTCTTAAATTCTACATCAGGGTATTTTTATGAGATTTTTTTTTATCTTTCTAGAGTTTTACTTAGAATATTTGGGCATTTTAGAATGATTTTTCTTTTAATAATTCTTGAAATGTTACTAATATTTTATAAACATTTTCACGAGTCTCTCCGTAGAGCCATAACCATCCAGTATGTCTTTTATGAAGTCCTTCTCCCTGCACTGTGGGTGTTTCTCAATGTCGAGTGCCGCCGAAGGACTGTTCCAATGTCCAGCATACTTGAAATTCTACCGAGCCCGGGGTACTTCGTAGCGAGAAATGTCGAGGCTGCACATATGTAGACTCCGGTCTTAAAATTCCCACAATGCTTTGCGCACGGACCAATTTCCCCAAATCTGTGGTGGAAAATGTAAGGCGGGGCCTCTCATACGACGCACACTTGTTCGCCTGTTCCACTCTTCGTTTTCCGAAAGCCAGGAAGTATTCTTGCCTCGCTTCTGAAGCAGACGCTCGGAAGACATGTGCTACCAAGCAAGCGTACTCGACATTGAGAAACACCCTGTGTGTCTGTGGTAAAGCAGCATCTAACAAACCAACGAGAGATCAGCTGATCCCCTGAAAGTCAGAAAGCAGGCTGGATGGATCTGGTGATCTTTGGGCGCAGTAATACTCACACATCTTGGAACTCTTCCAGCGTCTTCTGTGGTGTGAATACATTTAACAGGCCGATTATCTGCAGAAACAAGGAGACAAACGGTTGGTGGAGGGAAGAGGGAGGAATCTCTGCAGCAGCCTGAGCATCAATAATGAATATCAGGACATTTTACGCCTAAAAACACGACATTAAAACAAGCTGCATGACGGGGCACTGCGGTTATTCACAAGATCAGCTGTCAGCATCAAACAAGGACACTGAGGTGCTCTGATGCAGCACAATCTCAAGTGGACGCACAAGGACAAGAACGATGATTAAATTGATTTAGTTAAGTTATCCTCAGGGAACGCTCTGTGTCCTTTATTACCTCCCTCTCAGATCCACTGCTCCCCGGTGCTAGTTCGTCACATTTCATCTTATTTAAAGTCTGAAGCAAGCGTATGCATTTAAACCCAGTTGTAATCCTCTATTCATAGGAGCCAGAGGAATGTTAAATTAAGAGTATTTGAGTTATTAGGGG
Source organism: Harpagifer antarcticus (assembly GCA_902827135.1). Lineage (NCBI taxonomy): Eukaryota > Metazoa > Chordata > Actinopteri > Perciformes > Harpagiferidae > Harpagifer > Harpagifer antarcticus. The sequence continues at coordinate 1,818,194 of CADEHL010001140.1, read as the reverse complement.
GGATACTGGGGTTTGTAACAGTTGATCTTTTTTTGAAAGAAATAATATAAAAGATAAATATATTTAAAAAGAAAAAGGAATGAAATTGATTCATGTAAAAATAAGAAGATTAAGCAAACGAAAAATAAGATTATGTATCCATTAACTTCCATTACTTCCTCCTGAATGCTTTTCTGTTTTGTTTCTTTTTGTCTCCCCTCCCTCCCAAATGTAAAGCGTCTTTGGGTTCAAGAAAAGCGCTATAGAAATAAAATGTATTATTAAAAGAAATGAGTTGTATAAACTAGTGGTGCGCGATAATTATCGGTCCGATATTAGGAATTATGACGTCATCCCGATAAACCCGATAAAAGTATTAATAGCCCCGATAATATACAATATATTTTTGTGGTAAAATAAGAAAAGATACTGCGGTGTGGATTGGGATGAGGGGCGCTTGTTTTTCACTCGGCTCCTCCCGTTTTGACAGTACTGTGGTATTAGTGGTTTAGTAAGAGGGGAGTTTTTCACTAATCCAGCGCTCCCTAACTCACGCCTGGCTGTGACGGAAATGGTGTGCGGCCGTGAAGCCAGGACAGTAAACAGGCATGTCGTCGGTAGTATGGGACTATTTCAGAGTTAGATGGTTCGCTTGCTATTTGTATTAACAAATGCAGAAGTTCCACGAGGAGGGAAAAGGCAACGAGCTATAAATCTTCCAACCTGATTAGTCACCTGAAACATCGCCATCGCTACGATGGTGTGTTAAAAGCGTACGAAGAGCCTGCGCTGCTAAACTAGCGGCGAATCCAAAGCCAGCTGCAAAGGCACCGGGGCTTTCACCTATCCACGAGGCTTTTGAAAAAGGCAAGAACTTTATTTGGGAAAATAAATCTGGTCACTTTGAAGCGTCAAAACTGTTGGCTTTGTTTTGTTCATAGTAGTAATGCTCATGTCATGTGCTCACTACTAGTCTTTGTTTACCACCAGGTGTGCAAAAACTACAGGTACATTTAATATATATATATTATATTATTATCGGTATCGGTCTTGAGAAGAAGGAAGTTATCGGTATCGGTTTAAAAAAAACAATATCGTGCATCCCTAGTGTAAACATGAAAAGTTCAAATAATAGATCCATTAAAACATGAAATAAAAATGATATTATTTGTATATAAACATACAAAGTTTAATCCATTAAAGGATAACATGTGTATATAAATGAAGTTAAAGTAAAAACGTGCACATAAATACAAATACAATACAAACAAAAATTGAATTATAACATTAAACATAAGAAGTTAAAGCAAAAATGGCACATTATACGAATAACAGGGAAGTCACCATATACATAAGATAAGATAGTTCAAACGTATCCCTCATGGTAAACTAGATGTACAGAAACATAATAATTACAGAAGAAGTCTCTCACGTTCTTGTGGTTGACACACTTCATGAGCACCAGCTCCCTGTAGGCGCGCTTGGCGTGAGTTTGGTTCTGGAACGGCCGACTCAGCTTCTTGATGGCGACGTTCCTCTCAAAGTTGTGATCATACGCTGAACTGAGGGAGGAAGGGGAGCAGACACTCAATGACAACATTTAGGTTTTAGCAGAACTTCTATGAAGACCAAGGGATTATTATTTCACACACACACATGCCCCTTTCACACCAACGCGGTTCCAGGGCCGGTTCGGAGCTTGAAAAGCACCGTTTTTTTCCTGTTCACACCGCAGCGGAGCCGCCTCTAAGCTCCGGAATCTGGTTCGTTTCAAGCACGAAAAAGTTGTCAGTCTAGAAGCAAGCACCGTATACGTCACGCTTACGTCGAGGCGGGGGCAGGGGCGGGATCAACTTCCTGAACAACAACAAGAAGCCTGCGTTTTATCCAGTCGATTGTAAAGTTGGTAGTAAAGTCGTCTCGTTTCGACAGATACCTCATTCACACCAACGCAACTCCGGTTCAAGCTCCGTGCTAGAGCTTTTCAGGTTCAAAACTGGTTCTTCGGTTTAGCTCCGGCTCTTTTCACACCGCCCAGAGTCCGACTGGTGCTGCGTCATTGCGTAATCGTTTGCGTCATGATGTAACCGTTTGCGTGCCTGCTTCATGAAGCCAAACCGCGGAAACCCCTCACAGCTGACACCGACAACAACAACAATGGCTGATTGTGCTCCAGCTTCCTCTGCATCTCTTCGGAAGACCAGGTTCCCAGCAGGTAGCGGGTCTCTCCAGGGGACCCCTGCTGCTTGTTAAGTTTCTCCATCGTTGTGTACAAGCTGGATACAACGCCAGCTTCTTGTTGTTGATCCTGCCCCCGCCTCGACGTAAGCGTAACGTATGCGGTGCTTTTGCTCTGGCCGGACAATTTGTTGGTGCTTGAAACGAACCGGATTCCGGAGCTAAGAGGCTGCTCCGCTGCGGTGTGAAGAGGAAAACCCGGTGCTTTTCAAGCTCCAGCTCCGAACCGGCCCTGAAACACCGTTGGTGTGAATGAGGTAAGGGCAAAACCAAAACTAGTAGCGCTTCAATACAATCGGGGTTTCCGCGCGGTTTGGCTTTATGAAGCAGGCACGTAAACGATGACGCAGCACCACTCGGGCTCCGGGTGGTGTGAACAGAGCGGGGGCTGAAAATAAAAACCGGTTCCGAACCAGAAAAGCTCTAGCACGGAGCTAGAAGGGGAAAGCGTTGGTGTGAAAGGGCAAAAGAGGCCGTTTCTCAATGTCGAGTAGGGCTGCTCGATTATGGCAAAAATCCTAATCTCGATTATTTGGGTCAATAATTGTAAATGCGATTATTTATTGACTTTGAAAACATCCATTTATCGGAAAAAAAAAAATGTGAACAGTTTGTTTTTAACAGTTGATTACCCTGAACTTTAAGTTTAATTCAACTGAAAAACCCTCAAAAAAAGTCGTAATAATAAAAAAATAATTGTTTTAATTCGATGACGTTGTTTTCGTAATCGTTGCAAGCCGTAATCGCGATTAAAAAATACGATTAATTGAGCAGCCCTAATGTCGAGTAGACCTGCTGCAGAGCCACTATTTCAAGTATACTACTTCATCGAGTGGCGCCGAATGCTGGGCAACAGTCCTTCGGCGCCACTCGATGACGTAGTATACTTGAAATAGTGGCTCTGCAGCAGGTATACTCGACATTAAGAAACGGCCACAGAGTCTTTAGCTCAGTCTGTGTGTTTCCTATCGTTACTGAAGAAAGGTGATGGTTACTGCTATATAAAAACACATTAAGCGGTTTATTTTTGGCCATTACAAGTTGAACATTAAACATAAGACACATTTCAACCATATTTAAGGAAATTTTCTGTATTTTCCAAACTATTTTCTCATGTCTTTGTGTCTCACTGACTGATGGGAACAACGATTTTAGAAATTGGCTCGGTATTAAACGAGAGCAGCCGGCAGCCATGAAATGGGCCTCATCGAAAATGTGGGACCACTCAGAGTGTTGTTGTGTGGCTGCCAACAGGCTCAGTTTGTTGTTATAAGAGGCTGATAGCATTATGGGAAGGAGCTTAGAGAAAAATACAACTTCTTTCTTTACCTTTTGTGTCTCAAGTCCGGCTCAAAGAAAACCTTTTAAATGTAGGTAGGTAAGAATGGACAGACGAGCTCGAGTGCGCTAGAATTTGAAAGTACGTAATCTGCCCCTTCCTTCAGGCTTCCTCACAGAGCCCCTCCTCCAACACACATGCACGAATGTTTGATAGATACATTCATGGGCGTAATTTCCACTGGGGACAAAATCCTGTTTGTGTTCCCCCTACTTTTCAAATGTGTTTATTATTATTTTTTACGCAAGGGGTCATCTTCACGGAGGAGCGTCTGTGTGTGCGTGGCACGAGCGCATTTTGTGTGAGTGAGAGAGAGAGACAGAGAGAGAGAGACAGAGAGAGAGAGACAGAGACAGAGAGAGAGAGAGAGAGAGAGAGAGAGACAGAGAGAGACAGACAGAGACAGAGACAGAGAGAGAGAGAGAGAGAGAGAGACAGAGAGAGAGAGAGAGAGAGAGAGAGAGAGAGAGAGAGAGAGAGAGAGAGAGACAGACAGACAGACAGACAGAGAGACAGAGAGAGACAGAGAGAGAGAGACAGAGAGAGACAGAGAGACAGAGACAGAGAGACAGAGAGAGTTACGGGGGTTGTTGTTAGCATCTGGTGCTAGCTCGGAGCTAACGGAGATTAGAAACCCACAGATGACATTTATATATTCATTGCTATCGGGATGTTAAGAGCATCCCATGGAATATAACAAGTGTTTCCGAGGTGAATTACCGACCCCACCTTTAATTGTGCATTTTCAAATAGTTTGTCTATTTGACTATCTGCTATATTCACAGTAAGTCCCTACAATTATGTATAAAGGAATAAACAAACGTAAAAGCTAACCAACGAGACAAAAAACAATCTTACCACGTAGTATTTTTCTACCACATCTCACAGAGTTTGCCTAGTTAGTTAGTTAGTCAGTCATGCAGCCTTATTAAGTGATCATCATTAAGACAACTAATGAAGACGTTGAAATCCATATGAAAACTGATCAAATCCCACATTTGAGGAAGTGGATCTTGAGTTTAAACTACATTTTTTTAAGTTCAACATTGTCGTATTAACTCACCAGACGATCCCCTGCGCTCCGGATCCGATGGGTCTGAGGTTCTGGTAGCGTTTTAAAACCATGAACGTTGAATCTCCCACATCTATACTGTAGTACTCCTTCTCACGCTTGTTCCTGTTCATCATGAAGCCGTGGACGAACCACTGGGCATCCAAGTGGAGCTCTCCTCTCGAAGACCTGCAGCGCGTAGAGAGAGAATCAAATGTCATTTATGCAACTTTTTAAAAATCATATTTCACTGGATACCAACACTGAACTAAGACGAAGGAATGAATGAATTTCACCGATATTTTTTAACATTTCACATCGTTTTTTTTAAAGATTACGGGATATTTTTATTTTGTGATGTTTTAAATTGGGGAATTTTTTAGAACCTGTTTGCCATTTTTCGAGTATTTTTTGGATATTCTAAAAATATATATCTGGACATTTTACTAATATTTAAAAGATAAGATAAGATTTGACCCATCCTAGTGTTAGGAGCAGTGTGCTGCCATTTTGAACGGCGCCCGGGGAGCAGTGTGGGGAACGGTGCCTTGCTCAGGGACACCTCGGTAGCACTTGGTCTTGCCGGGACTTGAACTGGTGACCTTCCAGTTGCCAAGCCAAGTCCCTATCGACTTCGCCCCCAAAAACATTTTACTCACACTTTCCAATATTTCCCAGTTGGTTTTGTTCATAAAGAATTTCCAACATTTTAGTCGTTTTTTTATATTAGATCTTATTTTGCATTATTTTAAATAGCATGTATCCAAATCAGCAGAACTCTAAGCTTCCTGCCAGCGTTCACAACAACAGCCAATAACATTTTGATACAGTGCTCCTACTGTAGATGTATCCCTCAAAGAGACTCGGAAACAGCTAATTACCTTCAACACTTCACTTAGTTCATTTATTAAACACTTCTAGGATTGGTATAATGAGGGGACCTTATGTAATTAATTTGAAACACCCTTATGCAAAGCTTCTAATACTCATGTTAGTCTAGACAGCTACCTTATGTTAATTCTTTAGAGCGAATGAAATCATGTTGATTACCAAGTTGCCGTCCTCTATGTTAGTATATTTTCCCTCTGCCTGTATCAGTCCAACCCATTATGCTGTGTGTGTGTGAGTGTGTGTGTGTGTGTGAGTGTGTTTTACTGCAACCTGTCCATTATCTCCGCCTCATAACAACCAGGTGATTTCATAGAAGACTGAAGGGTCTTCACAAGGAATTCAAAATCAGATTGTGAAGAATTCTCCAGGAGAAACACTTCCTCGCTTCCTTACTGAGGGTTAAATATGAAGACAGTTCAAGCCACTCTTGTCTGAACATGTTATTGAGATGTTGTCGTCATGCGTCACTGTGATTGGTTCAGCTGTTTCAGAGCAGTGATATGACTGGCTTAGAAAGTGTTATTTATAACCACCTCCTCCAGTGTATATTCACCTTGATAAAGCGTTATTGCATTAAGAGCTTTTGCACCTACATGAACCAAAACAGCAGGTTTGTTTGGAGACACTCACACGGTCAGTACGGCCAAGATCTCAATGACACGGTGCCCTACATCTCCTTTGCTTAATAAGTTCAAACACTGCAGTGAGAAAATGACAAGTTGGGTTTTCAGAGGGATTTTGGAGCCTCTATTTCCTATCTGACGGCATTACTCAGAGAGACTCACAATAAGGGCAGTTAACCGTGAGGATAAAAACTCAGAACAGCAGAAACGTGCCGTTTGAAATTAGCTTGAAAGAAGCCAAAACATTTTAAGTGCTGGTCTATTAGTTTCAAATGAGCTAAACCTACAAAAAACCGACAAAGATGTTTAATTGTGTGTGGGTGTGTGTGTGTGTGTGTGTGTGTGTGTGTGTGTGTGTGTGTGTGTGTGTGTGTGTGTGTGTGTGTGTGTGTGTGTGTGTGTGTCACAGTGAATATTAGCAAAATAATTGATAACAAAACACAGTAAGACTTGCATTGATGGCCCTGGCTGCTGGCTGGTGGACGTCCTCATTAGACGTAGTGTGCATTAAGCAGTACAAAAAGAGTCCCCTGAAAGTGCTGCATTTCCATATAAGTAATATTTATGAGACTTACTTCATTAATTAACGTTGTGAACAGTGCAGTCTTACAGAGTAGCCCTCTCCAGGATGCAGAAACACCAAGAACAGCCTGTGTTATGAGGAAAATGCCACCTGACATAAATGGTCGTTTTCTCACTTAAAAAGGTCCTAGAAACCATTTTTGTGTTTTAAGACATTAACCTATAGTGAAAACTAATGTCCCCAAATCACATTTAAAAAACATCCTATGTAGCATAATGGAACGGCAAGTATAACATATATATGATCAAGAATATGTGTTCTTGTACATTGAATGCATGGATGACGGTTTTTTTTATCCTGTCATCGAGTCATTTTCTCCGGCTTTAAGTGGGTGTTGATTCTTAAATCTGCGTACTGATCAGAGATGAGGAGAATATGAATAGAGAACAAGGAAGTAAAGGAGTCCAATTAATTTAAAAAAGCAACTAATGTGTCATTTTTCTCCGAACAGAAGGTCTGAACAGTCAGGAAGACGCGTTGAGGTAAAAATAAAGCAGACTTTGTGGGCCACAACGAACAAGAAGCCTATAATAATTCATTTGAACGATAAGACGGACAACTCACACATTAAATAATAATAGGTAGCAGTGTCGGTCTGTGTCCCTGCAGAAAGCTGTGTTTATCTGAATGTGATTCCATGAAGTAGGGCTGCTCGATTACGGCACAAATCATAATCTCGATTATTTGGGTCAATAATTGTAATTGCGATTATTCATTGACTTTGAAAACATCCATTTATTGTACTTTTAACACAAACACAAATAATAATTTCAACTTTTTAACTGTTGAATTATACGTTCAGGGTAATCAACTGATGGCCCACCGACACGGTCCAGAAGTCCACTAAATAAATGTTGAACTACAATTTAAGACCAAATAAAAATGTTTTGGCCACCAAATGCTGGCAGGGCTGCTCACGTCATCTCTTAAAGATGTTTTGCTAGAAACTAGGGCTGCTCGATTATGGCAAAAAGCACGATCTCGATTATTTAGGTCAATAATTGATGTGATTATTATAATTATTGACCCAAATATTCGAGACTATTATTTTTGCCATAATTATTATTAAAGACGATTATCCATTTACTTTGAAAACATCAATTAATGTATAAAAAAAATGCTTTTAACAGTTGATGACCCTGAAATGTATAACTCAACTGAAAAACCAATTTTAAAAAAATGTATTAAAAAAAAAAAAAAATTAATAAAAAGAAATAATCGTTATATTTCCATTACATTGTTTTCGTTGCAAGCCATAATCGCGATTAAAATACGATGAATTGAGCAGCCCTACCATGAAGACTTTTATGAATCTTACTGAAGCGCAGATCATGTGTGCGATGGTACAGTGTGCATGTAACCGGCTATAATGACTTCCATATCCAAAGGTCTGTGATGGAGGACGCAGGAAGCTGGCTTTAAAGCTGAAGACAAGGAGTCATTAGTGGAATTTGGAGCATTTCGCTGAGGAGGTCGGCTTTGCGATGATAGCTGTACGCTGACCCCCCCCGGATATCTCTGACTACCACGTGTTCCTTCAGTATCCATTAGCTTCTCTTTATCTCTGCTATCCTCTCTGACTTCCTATTCTTGGGAAACCGCTCCTTCCTTCAGACTTTCTTCACTTCCTTTAAATATGGAGTTTTTCCAGCGTTTCATAAAGAACTTCTATCAAGTTGGTTCTATAGATTATACATAGATGTAACAAATGAAAACAGAACCACAACTACATGTACAGCGTCAGGAAACTGATCACATTGAACTGCCTTCTCTTCCTCCTGTGTTTG
>CADEHL010001140.1:1793027-1809603 GCA_902827135.1 Harpagifer antarcticus | reverse complement strand
AATGATTGATAAAGTGTTTACAACCTAATTAATAACCTAATTATAAACCCTTTATGAATCCTTTATAAGGGTAGTCTTATTGTAAAGTGGTACCGAAACATTTGGCCAGTAGGGCTCAAATAATGACTTCAAGCTAACTTAATATGACAACAAAGGGAGGCAAAAAAGCTTCAAAGACACAATGACACTTACAATGGCTATGAAATGGGGGAAACAATCCAAAAATGACTATAAAATCAAGAACAGGCAAAACAACGGTTGAGTGTGTCGTAGGAGAGGTGGTGAGGCTTAATTCCATGTCTGTGCCCAGGGGCCCTTTTGTTTTGTGATCTTCCCGTGTAATAACGGCACTTATTCAAATAGTAGATAGGGATTTGATCACAGGCCTTTTGAGGTCATATGTGGGTTCAGGTCTTCAAACTGCACTGTTACCACACACCGACCCCCCGGCTCACTGTGACCTTTGCCCCCAGGCGGTCGTATGATCTCTCTGAACCACATCAGCCTGGAGGGCGTGACCTTAAACGAGGCAGCAGAGGTCATGCAGAGCAGCCCTGAGGAGGTGCAGCTCATCATCTCACAGCCAAAAGGTGCTCTCTGTGTGTGTGTGTGTGTGTGTGTGTGTGTGTGTGTGTGTGTGTGTGTGTGTGTGTGTGTGTGTGTGTGTGTGTGTGTGCGTGTGATGATCCTGTGGCTTTGATGCTGACCCTCCTATGTTTGTGTGGTATTAGCCTATTCTCCTGTTGTGAATTACTAACACGTACAAATTAGATTTCCTTTCTCTTTGTTGTGCTGCATCGTGACTTTTTTTCTATAGCTTCATGCAGCTGTTAGCTTAGCTTAGCATAAAGAAATATGGAAAACTATAAAATGAGGGTAGAAACAGCTAGCTAGCTCTGTCCGAAGGTAGCAATAAACCTCTACCAGCACTTTCAAACTTCATGAATTCACATCAAAATCAAAACGTAGGTGTACATTAGGGGAGAAGGGGGTAAGTTGAGTCAGGGGGTAAGTTGAACCACCCCCTGTAACCAGGCAACGCCTTATAGTTGTAATCAAGTGACCAGAAAGTATGCAAGCTCCACCCATTTCTCATTGCCTGTGAAAGAGAGATACTCATTGTGGTCGGGCAAGTAAACATTTTTACAAAAGTACATTTTCTAGATGTCAGCTATATCGGCTGTCATGTCAAAGAAAAAGTATCCAGGTTTAAACACATATATTGTATATGTTGATGTGTTGGCAGCGTATTAAACCATGTGAATCATTAAGCTAAAGATTACTCTGAATTTTAATGCTAGGCTATTTTTTCTAAAATGGTGGCTATGGGGTAAAGTGAACCATGGCCCTGGGGTAAGTGAACCATGGGCCTTGGGGTAAGTTGAGCCAGTTTTTCAATGGAGAAAATGAATGAAAGCAGCCAAGTTGATAATAAGAGCTCATTGTAGGCTACATTTAAAGTTGAATTTACCCTGTGTTTGATTGGTAAGATGTATGAGATTGTATCACCATTTGTATGATTACGTTTCCTTTTAACATGTTAAAAATAAATTCAATCGAAATTTATATTAAAAATATTTGAAAAACTAAGCTTGTATTTGGTTTGTTATATTGAAGTAATATTTTCACTGCCCTTGATCAAATATTAATTATTATCATCATTGCCATTGATAGGAGACATCCTGAATTATAGGTGTGAGTTTTCATTTTTACTATGTGTCATTTCTCCTTAGAGGACAGCATAACTAAAAAATGACTCAACTTACCCCACTCTCCCCTACCTACTATATATCCCCTAGTCTTTGTGCTAAGCTAAGCTAACTGGCTTCTAGTTTCTTATGGGGGCCAATGGGAATTAAGGAGAGCTGTATCAGACGATTTCTGAAACTAAACGTATTCAAGGTTTGAAATGTAGAAGTATTTGCCTTCCACAGTCAGACAAAAACATTTAACACGTAGAATTGAAGTCTACTCTTACCATACAAGGAACTCTGTATTTACTTTACTTCAGTTTTTTGAGGTGTAACACAGCTGTTGTTTCTATCCACAGTGAGCGCCAGTCCCAACAGCGTGCGATCTCCCGTGTTTAGGAACTACGAATCCCAGGGCACGTCGATAACAGACGGCTCTTCAGAACAAGACGGTTCGGATGAAATAGTTTCTGTCATGATGACGCCGAAGACCAGCAACAGGCTGAACGTCCCCCGAGAAGTACGAGCTCAGGTATAATCATGGGGAAGGTTTCGTGATCTGTGTGTGTGTGTGTGTGTGTGTGTGTGTGTGTGTGTGTTGTGTGTGTGTGTGTGTGTGTGTGTGTGTGTGTGTGTGTGTGTGTGTGTGTGTGTGTGTGTGTGTGTGTGTGTGTGTGTGTGTGTAATGCAGTCAGAGATACAGAGAATAAGGATGGAAATCATTGCTGTGTGTGTGTGTGTGTGTGTAATGCAGTCAGAGATACAGAGAATAAGGATGGAAGTCTGTGTGTGTGTGTGTGTGTATGCGTGTGTGTGTAATGCAGTCAGAGATACAGAGAAAAAGGACGGAAATCATTGCTGTGTGTGTGTAATACAGTCAGAGATACAGAGAATAAGGATGGAAATCATTGCTGTGTGTGTGTGTGTGTGTGTGTGTGTGTAATGCAGTCAGAGATACAGAGAATAAGGACGGAAATCATTGCTGTGTGTGTGTGGTGTGTGTGTGTGTGTGTGTGTGTGTGTGTGTGTGTGTGTGTGTGTGTGTGTGTGTGTGTTTCAGGACAACTGCTGTATGTCTCCCCCTCCAAACTGTGAGAGGCCGTTGGAGATCGCTGTGGAGCTCAGAAAGATCTCAGGAAGTCTGGGCATCAGCATCTCTGTGAGTTCATTTTTATGTGTATCTTTGATTTTATCTTTAATTGTATTAATCTGTGTGAATCTGCACTAATGCCAACTTTCTTCCAATGAAAGGAGCTAAAACTAGCACCAAAGGTTGCCAAATAACGTTGACGCTCAATTGCAAAGCTTAGTGTGTTGCAGCTAGACGGAGACTTATCATGCGATCTGAATATACTTCTTGATTTCGCCCTAATGGCCTGAAAAAGTGGTTGCTAATAATAGGCTTGTATGTAAAGGGCAAGTGATCCAATTGGAATGCGATAGTCACATAGACTGCAGCTTGGAAACCCTACGGCTCAAAAGCCTATTATTAATTAGATATATTACTGTACTTTCAATTACTGCATTGACAGCATTGGCAGGAAATCCTTCTACTTTCTGTTTGCAAGATATTGGCTTGCATCCATGGTACAGACCTGCAACATCCTCTATCTGTGTAATGTGTTTACATCAGGAAAAAGTCAGTTAGGGTAATTAGTCCAGCAACTCATCTGGAGCAGTGAGTCAGAATGAGTCTGCTCGACGCAATCTGATTAACATCTGACCGGTTTACAGAGTGCTTTGTCCATGTTACATCACTACCTCACTCCAATTAGTGAAACTGGGTCTTTCCCCTCCGATATCAGCATATATTAGAATACTGAATTCATGTTTTTTTTCTCATTAATCGATCAGGATGGCTGGAACACTAATGTTCCAAATGGAGGACTTTACATAAGATGCCTTGTTGCAGGAGGTGCTGCAGAGAGAGATGGACGACTACATTCAGGTATGACCCGGGTTCGAGTTATGTGGGAGCCAATGGGGATTCTCATGAGGAGGGGGTCTGAGCTCCAACATCACAAATAATGCATGTTTCACAATGTAATGAGTATTATTTACATTAACGAGGGTAAATAGCATGTAGAACTTTTGTGTGTGTGTGTGTGTTGGACCAGGTAATGAGCAGTGAAGTCTCTCTCTCTCTTATAAATATCACCCGTTATTTACGTTATTACCCGGCTGTTATTGATATATTTATCTCCGCCCCTAGCGTTAGTTTTAAAGACCCCCATAAAGCTCAGGTTATAACTCAAATCCAACAATGCTTAACGTTTATGCACTTGTGGAGAACTCTTTGCAAACTGCTTAAATAATGCTATGTTTGATCTAATTATAGTAATTTGAAGTAACCCCAATAAGGCCTTTTATCGATTCATACTGTACTCGGAGTCCTTCAGTACTTTCTGAATTTGATAGTGAGACAGACAGTTGATTTGTCTCTAACTCTCTGTAACAGGCGACAGAGTGTTGGAGGTGGATGGGATTAACTTCCAGGGAATCACCTACCAGCAGGCCGTGGAGCATCTGAGCAAAACTGGGGAGGTAAGACACAATGATGACATATTGTACATGTTAGGTTCATATTCTACGTCCCCAAATTCTATCTATCTATCCATCCATCTATATCTATCTATCCATCCATCTACCTATCTATCTATCTATCTACCTATCTATCTATCTATCCATCCATCTACCTATCCATCCATCCATCTACCTATCTATCCATCTATCTCTCTATCTATCTACCCATCCATCTATCTATCTATCTATCTATCTATCTATCTATCTACCCATCCATCTACCTATCCATCCATCTACCTATCTATCCATCTACCTATCTATCTATCTATCTATCTACCTATCTATCTATCTATCTATCTATCTATTCATCTACCTATCTATCTATCTCAGTGGCGAGCCGTGACTTTTATACCTAGGCCCTCTGACCCCCCCCTGAGCCATCATGAACGCACTTATGCTAATCATAAATCTATCGATCATAAATCTATCGATTAGATTTATGATTAGATAATAATAAAAGTAGGGTAGACATGTGGATATTATCAGGCTGAACAAAACGTGCATTTATCTAACAGGTTCGTTTTCCACTGACCTTATTTCAAGCTTTATTCAAAATCCTATGGATAAATCCTCGTTGCTTTCTGTCGAGGGAATCCGAGCGAAGCTTACTCCGGGTTTTTGGACGCGTCACTGCCACCACTTGCATAGACCTCACAGCGGGCGGAACTTATCATAAAGTCCGTGAAAATAAAGCCCGCCCATTAGAGGGAAGATAGATTGGCCAATTGTACTGTCATTTGACATTACTCTCTCGTTCAGTTACTATAGCGGGCCCTCTGTGGATGCACAGAGGGACCAACGAGCCCTCGCGTCTTCCAGTAACCTAGCGAGACGGCATTTTAACCCTTCACATTCAACAGAAACTGAACAGGCCAGATCGAAGGATTTATTTATTTGGAAATGTTATTTTTAAATACAATTAAATCAAGTTATTTTGGTAAAACTAATGACATTTTTTTTTTTTATGTTTTCAAATATTATTTTTTTGAATATCTTAGGCCCTCACAGAGGCTGACTGCTCGCCACTGATCTATCTATCTAACTCTCTCTCTGTTGCTATTGTATCTGAAGGGGAACCCCCAGGTGTGTCTTCCAGCTCCAGTGTTTCATTTTCACCTAACATAGTGTGACTGACTTTCCTAATAATTATATACGTTTATACACTCATGATGTTGATAATTATCTACAACAGTTTGTACACATATTGTTTAGTTCCCAGAGGGTGAATCCTCAAAACTGTAATGCTATTTTTTACTCTAGGTGGTGTCCTTGGTTGTACAGAGGGTGACGATTAAACTACCCAGGATTTCTTTTCACTCGGACACCATCAGCAGTGCATCCAATCAGAGCACGAGTCCAGCTTCCAGCCCGCTCAGAACCAACAGCTGCTCGCCCACCAGAACCACCACAAACACCTCAAACACCTCCGATCGGCCCCGGGACTACAGCTTTGTCAACGACGGTAGGAGAACCCGCAATGCTCTTTTTAAAAAAAAAAAGATATCAAAATATATATATATGTTTTTTTGCAGACATGGCACTTTTCAGCACATTCACTTTATGATGACACAACGATTTTTTGGCTTGTATAACCATTAGCCAATCACCAACCAAGGTACCCCCCCCACACCTTATCACCTGAATCTCCTCAGCAGTGTTTCTCAAACTTTTTCATACCAAGGGCCACTTCACCAATAAAAAAACACTCGCGGACCACCTAACTCCAAAAATATCCAAAGACACATCGTTTTTCTAGAATAGATTAAAAATCGCCTGCAAATGGTACAAACAAGTGGCAACATGTGTGATGAAGGTGTTGCGCTGGGCTATATCATGCAATCGAAAGTGAAACTTAAGCTCGCTCCATTGCGGAGATATTCCCGCGAGAGTGTGGAAAACTTAAATGAATTTATTTCAAATGTGAAATTTGACCAATATACTCACGGACCACTAGGGGGCGCTCACGGACCACCAGTGGTCCGCGGACCACACTTTGAGAAGCACTGCCGTGGCCTAGAGCACCATTGTGTTCTTTGTAACCAAATCTCTCTCAGAGGGGCGTGGGGAGGGTCTCCTTATTTTTCATCTAAAGTAACAGACAGAGAATCAGCACTTTTGAAACAGGGCTGAAACAGAGGGGATTATGGGTAATGCTGCAATGATCTGTTTGGTGTTTCAGCCAATCAGAGAAAGGCTCTGTATATATCTGAGACCTGTGATACATTGATGAAAAACAGTATAATAGGGGACCTTTAAACAAAGTACAGAACAATTGGTCTGTAAAAGGAAATACAATTACCCATAACCTACCCCTACCCCATTAGGTCATGGTCACAGATAAAATAATAATAATACAAGTAAATAAAAGGATAAATACAATACACATAATACAATAATTAACTCACAAAGTCACAAGTAGCAGGAATACAGCAACTTCACATTGAGTAAAATAATAGACTTCCACCAAGGGTTGTTGGTTGTACTTGGCGTTCAAACTAAACCCCAAATTGCTCCAGATGGCCAATGCAAGTGTGTTTGAATGTTAGTCTCTCCAAACAGGTGGCACCTTGTATAGCATGTCTGAATGTGTGTAAATGGGTAAATGCTGACTTGTATACAGAAAAAACGCTTTGGGTTGTTGCAAAGACTGGAAAATAATACATGGGATATTTATAGCACTTTTTTCTAATGCTCAAAGACGCTTTACATAAAATGATCAGAACAGAAACATAGGAAACTAAAAAAACAGAAACAGTAGTCTGGAAAGGTAACTTTATAAATGCAGTTTACTTTTAATTTAAGTGCACATAAAACATATTGGTGTCACAACCAGGATCTATTTCTTGGAGAAGAACCATTTGTGTTCTCCCATAATAAATACAACTTGGCCAACGGGTCCATCTGCAGTTCCTTGCAGAGAGGCAGATCATTAAGTCACATACACTACAGAGGAAACACTCGCGTGAGAGATCGTTCTCTCTAAGCTGTCGAGGTGAACCTTCACACACTTCCTCCTCTTCATCCTGATCTTCCTCACTGACCCTGACCTTCCTCTTCTTATCCCCTCTGGCCGTCCTTATCCCTCTGCCTGTCCTTCTATATCTGTCGCCTTCCTCTTTTCCTCTCACACAGACGTTACATCAACGTTATAACATCGAGTCAAAGTATTATCTTGTTTTATATGTATGTGTTGGTAAAACAAAATGGTGTTATAATGTATTTTACTGTTGCATTTTATTATGTCTACAGAAGAATTAATTGGACATGCAAGTAATAATTCATTTATCTCGACTGTAGATGTAATAAGATTACCTTTAATGACAAAACAGTGTACTATGTAATAGAACAAAATATTTTTTTTATAATAGTAATATGAAAATAATGGCATCACTCTGATACATATACAGCTACAACCAGCAGCTAGTTAGCTTAGCACAAAGAAAGGAAACAGCAAAACAGAAAGCTTGGCTGTCTCCAAATCTACTTACTAACAACTCTTACGCTTACTTATTAGCATTTGTGATTTGTTAAATGTATTGTGGCTGGCTGATTTTCTTTTTCTTTGGATAAAGCCAGGTTTACAGTTTCTTGTTTTGATGCTATCAAGCGGCTAGCTAAAGCCTATGGTAAACCCTGAGAGACAAGCTAGAAAAAATTGAAAATCCGCTACTTAAAGGTGGGGTAGGTAAGTTTGAGAAATCATCTGTGCCGGCCCGGCTAAAATAACTGGATGGCCTACCTGCCTGTCAGCCTTCCATCTGTGCACAAACTTATCTCGTGCCCTCATTGGTCATGTGCGCGTTCGTGTGTGTTGGAGGAGGGGCTCTGTAAGGAAGAGGCAGATTTGTTCCGGTTGTGTATTTTCAAATTATAGCGCACTCAAGCTGCTTTCTCCAAAATGCTCCAAAATGACATCTCCACCTTTAAAGTGAAATTAAAATGATCGGGTTGTGGTGCACCTCGGCCTCTTGTGGCTGAAATGAGTATAACAACACACAAACACTTGATGAAAAACGTTTTAAGGAACTAAAAGGGGATTATAGTTACCTAAATGGTCAAAAATTACAGTTCAAAACATCTATGTCTCACTTTTTAATCCGTTTTTCTTTTTTTTATAAAATATTATTTTCTGTTCTGTTTGGGATGATAGTAGCCTCCCAACATACTTTCGTCTTTACAAAATGTTGGGTTGAAATTCCAAACTTTTTGTGATACCATTTGCTGTTCATCCAAGAAAGAAAGGAAGCTACTGGGAACACCTTTACTCCCAAATAAGTATAATAAGTTGACCCATCCTAGTGTTAGACGCAGTGGGCTGCCATTATGTACGGCCCCCGGGAAGCAGTGTAGGGAACGGACACCTCGGTAGCACTTGGTCTGTCCGGGACTTGAACTGGTGACCTTCCAGTTGCCAAGCCAAGTCCCTATGGACTTCGCCACCATCTCTTCATCATCCCAAATACTCCTTTTCTCCAAACCCTCAGACAACACCCAGGATGTGACTCTGACTAAGTGTGCCAACGGACTGGGCTTCAGTTTCCTGATGTGTGAGCTGGACCCCCCCATCCAGGATTTCAACAGCCTGGTCCGGATCAAGACGCTTTTCTCCGGACAGCCGGCGCAGCAGAGCGGGCGGATCGAGGAGGGCGATGTCCTGCTGGCCATCAACGGACAGTCCCTCAAAGAGCTCACCTACCCTGTATGTGCACATCATAAATCAGGTTTATTCATTCATTAACAGAGGTGGGAAGTAGTGGAGTACAAATACTTTGTTGCTGTATTTAAGTCGATTATTCTGGTATCAGTACTTTACTCGACTACTTATCTTTCTGACCACTTTTTCCTTTGACTTCTTACATTTTTAACACAAATACCTGTACTTTCTACTTCTTACATGTTTAACCCAAATACCTGTACTTTCTACTTCTTACATGTTGAACCCAAATACCTGTACTTTCTACTTCTCACATGTTGAACACAAATACCTGTACTTTCTACTTATTACATGTTGAACACAAATACCTGTACTTTCTACTTATTACATGTTGAACCCAAATACCTGTACTTTCTACTTCTCACATGTTGAACACAAATACCTGTACTTTCTACTTCTTACATGTTGAACACAAATACCTGTACTTTCTACTTCTCACATGTTGAACTCAAATACCTGTACTTTCTACTTCTTACATGTTGAACACAAATACCTGTACTTTCTACTTCTTACATGTTGAACACAAATACTTGTACTTTCTACTTCTTACATGTTGAACTCAAATACCTGTACTTTCTACTTCTCACATGTTGAACACAAATACCTGTACTTTCTACTTCTTACATGTTGAACACAAATACCTGTACTTCTTACTTCTTACATGTTGAACTCAAATACCTGTACTTTCTACTTCTCTCATTTCCCAAACAGCTGGTTCCTTTAGTCTGAATGTGTGTTTGATGCGTGATCATTATTCTTTAGAGTCATTGCGTGCCTATTGATTTGAACACGATCCGTGTATCCATCATTTCCTGGTCTTCTCTAAAGAAGAGGGACCAATGGAAACGTTGTCATGTTGCCGTTGTTCAGCATGGAAACATTCATTAGCTAACAATGACATTATTGTTCTATTAATATAAAGGGAGGTCAGGTACTCTTTAAAACAGCTGCTAGTTATGGGTACATTTTACTGAAGTACATTTCAAAGCCTCTTTACTTTGACTTGAGTAAAGAAGTTTAGTCAGTACTTCTACTTTTACCAGAGTATCTTTAAACACGAGTATCTGTACTTCTACTTGAGGACAGGATGTGTGTACTTTTGCCATCTCTGTTCATTAATGACGTGCATGTTAAAATCAAACACCGAGCAATAATTAGGCAGATATGTTGCAGTCATTTGATTATATGCAATTATTGAATAATACATAGTTTCCGAAAGCTACAGTAGTTTACTTAAAGTGGCTCAATTTTCTGACCCTATTGCTCGTGAGTTCTCATGAACATGACTCTCACAGGACGAAGCTACACATATAGGATGATGGTTTACAGACAGTAAATCTTCAGCAGTAAAATAAAACATACACATTAATGCAGCAGTGTTATTAATCCAAAAATATGATAAATAATAGTGAACCCTGACAGGGAACATTTGACTGGACCTTACTAACTTTTAGTTTGTATACCTTAAGTGTATTCAGCGTTTAAGACATCTACTCCAGCAGGGTTTTGAATGCAAGACTTTGAAATTGTAGTGGAGTAATATTTATGTTCAACGTTTTCTCTTCTCACTGCAGAGGGTGCTCAAGCTGTTCAAGACTTCACCAGCTGAGGTTACACTGACACTCAGCCGGCCTGCAAAAGGTGCACACACACACACACACACACACACACACGCACACACACACACACACACACACACACACACACACACATACCATGTATACATCACTTCAGAGGGGACATTACATTGACTTACATGCATTTCCTGGAGACTTATCCTAACCTTAACCATAACCAACACATGCCTAACCCTAACCCTTACCCTTACTCTAACTCTTAACCCTAACTCTTAACCTTAACAAGTCTTCACCCTAAAATTAATGACCTCCATTTTGTCCCCATAAGGGAGGCGAGTCCCCACACGTGACTGTGTAAACAGATTTAGGTCCCCACAATTATAGTATTGCTAGGCCACACATACACACATACACACACACACACACACACACACACCCACACACACACACCAATATCCATATGTGCAGCCATGTCATTTCCTCACTGAATATGTGTGTTCTCTGCAGGGATCCTTCCTACCATCGATCAGTTCACTGACACCTGAGTGATGTCACGCAGCATCATGGAGATGTTCAGAAGCAACACTGAGCTTCCTGATCAAACAGGAAGTGGTGATGGAGGCCGAGGAGAGACTGAACGATGAAGATGTTCTGATCTGATTGTAATCCATGGACTCACCACTGCTGAAAGGTCAGAGATGATCCACAGATTACAGAACACCTGAGAGGCGAAACAGAACCTGAGTGTTTGCTTCTGTTTTTATGATTTATGAACAGGTGAAAAATTGTTTATACATTAATTGAATATACCTTTGTTACACACAACAAATTAACAGGGGTATTAGAGTGCATGGAGAACTGTTTAACACATCTTAAAGAAAACATGTATGAGTGACGCTCGTGGCTTAAAAGAGGAAAAAAGTTTCCACGTTTAAAAAAATGCCTTTATAACAACGAAGTTATTTGTCTTTTTTAATTTTCCAGGCAAACTGAAGGAACAGTGGGAAAAGGCAGACGCTGTATGTGGATGGATTTTTGGAAGCAGCAGTTAAATATAAATGTAAGTAACTGGGTCATGAGAGTATGACGGTTTTATGGGTTACATGATACTCACCAATCGTCATCTCCTGTCAAAAAATATATCCAAAGAAGCACTTTTAATCTAATACGTGCAACATTAAAGTTTATATCTAGTCTTATATACTAATAATGGACTGGCTTATCTATAGCCAGCTGAGTAGCACTTGAAGTGTTTGGCTCTATGAAACCTGATGTACTTTATGATTCTGTTTTCTTCAGGGTTGTGTCTTCCTGGTCGTATGTACTTATTGTAAGTCGCTTTGGATAAAAGCGTCAGCTAAATGTAATGTAATGTAATGTATATCCCAGCCACAAGGGGGCAGCATAGTGCTAGAAGCTTTACAAACCGTTATTGCAGTCGTCGTCAGTGCATGTAATGTTGAATGCATTGTTAACAGAATGGTTATATGCAACATTTTACATATATGAAAAAATCAACACTTACTTTCAATTTGACTGGATGTTTTATGGGAAATTGAAGAATTTTGAAGACTTTCAAACTATTAAACACTTATATAGTGATAGTGGTGGTCTAATGGATAGTGAGGTGGGCTGAAGATCGGAAGGTGAGTTCAAATCCCGCCAGGAACACCACCACCAGTGTGCCCTTGAGTAAGGCACTTAGTCCTTAGTTACTCCAGGGAGAATGTCCCTGTAATTGGTAATTGTAAGTCGCTTTGGATAAAAGCGTCAGCTAAATGAAATGTAATTATATAAAAAGAATCAAACTGTCACATGTTATGATTGACTCTATATTGAAGAAAAACCTGTTGTTTTGTATTAAAAATGTATATTATTGAAGTTTATTTATCAAAATCTCTTGTTCTTTTAAATTCACTTTCTTCTTTCTCTGTCCCATTATGTTAAGTACATGTCTACACTGTTGTACTTCCTTTTTCTGAGTCTCACTTTTACATTACATTGCATTTAGCTGACGCTTTTATGCAAAGCGACTTACAATAAGTGCATTCGACCAGGAAGACACAACCTTGAATAAAACAGAATCATAAAGTACATCAGGTTTCATAGAGCCAAACATTTCAAGTGCTACTCAGCTGGCTATAGATAAGCCAGTCCTTTATTAGTATATAAGTGCTTTGTTAGTAATTCTATGGCTGGAAGTGGAGTCGAAAGAGATGAGTTTTCAGTCTGGAAGGTGTGTAAGCTATCTGCTGTCCTGATGTCAATGGGAGCTCATTCCACCATCTTTGAGCCAGGAGAGCAAACCCATTCTTCTCAAATCAGAAGCTAAACGTTTGTTTCTTTTCCGTCTCCACAGGAAATCCAAAAGAGGCTTTTTGTTGACAACAAAAGGAGAAGACGTTGGAATTAAACTGTGTCAGACATATTGACATAAAAGTCGTCTTTAGACACAAAAAGTCCACTTGTATGGAGAACATGTTGCATATCCTGAAAGAACCAAATGCTATCTATTAAAAGGAATTCAAGCTTGACTTCGTTGGCAACTTCTTTATGTATGAAGTTATTTATGCTCACAATTAACACAACAACAAAAACACATTCTCTCAAAATACAAAAGCCATTAAACTCAATCTGACCTGAATAGTGATGATCCTGCAACAAACAATCATTAAGTAACACACACACACACACACACACACACACACACACACACACACACCTCCCTGGGTGAGGAGCCAGTAATGGCCCCTCGTAAATAAGGGTTCCTGTATTTCGGTGAAACCCAGTAGTGCATCTGGATCCCATCAGAGCTCGTGTTCCCTTTGCAAATGATCCCAAATGTTTCTAATTATGCCAGTGGAGTCGGCACGAGGCTGTGTGTGTGTGTGTGTGTGTGTGTGTGTGTGTGTGTGTGTGTGTGTGTGTGTGTGTGTGTGTGTGTGTGTGTGTGTGTGTGTGTGTGTGTGTGTGTGTGTGAGCGTGTGTGTGTGTGTGTGGCCTAGCATTACTATACTTGTGGGGACCTAAATCTGTTTACACAGTCACGTGTGGGGACTCGCCTCCCTTATGGGGACAAATTGGAGGTGAAGACTTGGTTTTGTTTAGGATTAGGGTAAGGTTAAGGGTTAGGGTTAGGATTAGGGTTAGGCATGTGTTGGTTATGGTTAAGTTTAGGATAAGTCTCCAGGAAATGCATGCAAGTCAATGTAATGTCCCCTGAAGTGATGTATACATGGTGTGTGTGTGTGTGTGTGTGTGTGTGTGTGTGTGTGTGTGTGTGTGTGTGTGTGTGTAATGGCCCTGACGGACACGCACCCCCGTAACAGCCTCTGCTCCGGTCACTGAGCGACACGTGGTGATGAGTGACGACTGAAAGATGGATTCTTCACTTCCTGATGGATTCTTCTCTTCCTGATGGATTCTTCTCTTCCTGATGGATTCTTCTCTTCCTGATGGATTCTTCTCTTCCTGATGGATTCTTCTCTTCCTGATGGATTCTTCTCTTCCTGATGGATTCTTCTCTTCCTGATGGATTCTTCTCTTCCTGTCTTGTCTGCTGACATCACCGTCTTCCTGCTGCCTTCAGTTGCTTCCTAACCAAAGGGTGGCTGAGGTTGCATGATGAGTTGTGCACAAAAAGAAGAGTAATGCAACCACATGTGGAGTATCTGCACCGAGAGAGAGTTATGGATCTACCAACACCTTCCTCTGGAGTCAGCCAGGCATTCGGTATGCAAGACCTGCCTCATGTTTAAATCCGAGGATGTGCATGGCCCTTTTCACCCTGAATTTAGCATACAAACGCGGATTGTGTTTGTCACAAGGGAACATTTCATTAGCATCATGGTGGACTTCACTATTGAATATGCTGGATGTAAGCCACTGGTAGCGAGGCCAGGTGTTGTGAGGCGGCAACAAAAGGAAGGATATCATCGTTTTTATTTTGTTAGGATATTAGAGGATATCTGCTCTTTCTAGCGGATGCTGTTCACAGCCATCCAGTGCCTGCTTTAAGGCTTTTAAAATCAGTTTACGTTGAAAGATTCTCTCTATTTCTGTGAACCTAATCTCTGTGTAACTTTTTGATAACGACACCATCGATCTATGCTATATTAAAGGTCCCACGTCATGGCCATTTCTACTGATCATAATTCCATTGTTGAGGTCTAGAATTTAAATTGTGCAATGTTCCAAACTCACATTGGTTTCTCACAGCATCTCTGTATAGTGTGTGTATTCACTCTCTGTCCTTAACGGCTTGTTGGAGCTCCTGCCCCCCCTCCCTGTGATCCCAGTGTGCTCTGATTGGTCGGGACGTTGCGAGGCTCGTTGCTGCGAGGAGCGGACAGGTTTCCGGGTCGGCGATACAGCGAGAACAAGCGAAACTCATCCTGAGCACACACACACACACAGCCGAAGTAAAAACAATAAGTGTGGCTTGATATTGAGAAAGAAAAAGGTTTCTAACGCTGTGAGTCAATGGGTCTGCGGAGAGCATTCCTCCACCATCCCAACTCGTCTATTACCAACGTTCAGGGAGCTCTATGCAAGTCAATGGGACTCCCTAGTTAGCCAAGGGGTCCTGGTGTGTGAGGTGCTCCAAGGATTGGTCCATTTGGGCCAATCCGGTCATTTGTTGTTGATCTGGGTGTTCACACGTCACAGAACCCAGGAAGCAAAGAATGGAAAAAGAGAAATGTCCAACGAGGCGTTCTGGGGCAGCACAGACAGGTCTTCTCTGTGTTAGAGTGTTACTCGCTACAGGGTGCACTTTGAGGGTTTGTGACTCTGCAGACCGTTTACATGCAGAACAACCTTCATAACACAAGGGGACGGGTCAGAACCGGAAAGGCATGACATGGGACCTTTAAGCGTAACTATATTTTGAGTTTATTTAGTGGCATTTAAATGTACAAGTTATGCTAATTTCACAATACTCTTTTAGGATGCATTAATACATAATGTATTATTATATTATTCTTTAAAAAGCTTTGACTCTGGTCTGCACTGTAAGGCACAACCAAGACATTTGTTAGTTGTGGGTTGTAAGCTTTTTTTGGTGGATTATTCTCATGTTGTGACCTTTAGCATGCCTTCTACCTGTTCCCTATGTTTTAGAGTTTGTGGCCCAAAAGCCAAATGAAAAGGAAAGTTATAAAACAATCTGAAGTGTCTCCGCAGATTCAGACAGTGATGATTGAGAGGGATTATTTTGTACAAGTCGTTTTTATTTTAAGGAAAATCCCACTCATTGAGCCTTGAAACCCACAAAATGTCACAGACAAACTTTGGACGCTCATGCAGGGTGTGACAATTTTCCCGCCCACATGCTGTGTTAATGGTACTGTGCATTGTACCCGTTTACAAAGAACAGCATTATTCAGAAACTGGAACTCGACGAGTGGTTTAACCTCGTCTTCAACGTGACGAGAGCTCGGAGAACGTGACACATGAGAATCTGGCTTCTAAAACCATTAAAGCGGCGTCTCCGGCACACATTGTGAACAGCACATGGACAAATGTGCACAGTGATGAGGTTTGGCATGCGTCCCTCTCATTGTAAACGCTTCTAATGTTCCACTGCAGCCACTGGACGTAAGGGAGAAATGCATGCTGGGAGATAGCATACCTTGGGTCGTTCATCTCGGTCTTTGTTGTCACGTCTCGCTCGGCAATTATCTCAATTAAATTGATTGTGCTAATGTGTAAAGTAGACCGCCACGATTAAAGGGGCACCATGTTGTTTTTGAGAAGCGCCTGAAATCCATCACCCAGGGCTTCACTACGAACATCAACGTGTGGCGTGGAAAAACAAGGGAAATCATCAAATGTGACTTATTACTGGCAAGTGGGAAAAGGATATCCTAATTATAATTATATCCTGACCAAGACGGTCGATATTTAAAAATGAAAACAGTGGTAATTGCTCATTTTAAGGAGGCTGTCAGCCAACTTTCTGAAGGAGTCAAAAAGGCAGAGGACACTAATTGAGGGGATGTCAGTGAAAG
>CADEHL010001140.1:1740527-1788027 GCA_902827135.1 Harpagifer antarcticus | reverse complement strand
ATGTCTCCTCTACATCAACATTGTGTCCCCTCTTCTCCATGTCTCTTCTACATCAACATGTGTCCCCTCTTCTTCCTGTCTCTTCTACATCAACATGTGTCCCCCTCTTCTTCACGTCTCTTCTACATCAAGCATGTGTCCCCTCTTCTTCACGTCTCTTCTACATCAAGCATGTGTCCCCTCTTCTTCACGTCTCTTCTACATCAACATGTGTCCCCTCTTCTTCATGTCTCCTCTTACATCAACATGTGTCCCCTCTTCTTCATGTCTCTTCTACATCAACATGTGTCCCCTCTTCTCACGTCTCTTCTACATCAACATGTGTCCCCTCTTCTTCATGTTCTTCTACATCAACATGTGTCCCCCTCTTCTCATGTCTCTTCTACATCAACATGTGTCCCCTCTTCTTCATGTCTCTTCTACATCAACATGTGTCCCCTCTTCTTCATGTCTCCTTCTACATCAACCTGTGTCCCCTCTTCTTCATGTCTCTCTACATCAACATGTTGCCCTCTCTTCATGTCTTCTACATCAACATGGTGTCCCTCTTCTCCATGTCTCGTCTACATCAAACATGTGTCCCCTCTTCTTCATGTCTCTTCTACATCAACATGTGTCCCCTCTTCTTCATGTCTCTTCTACATCAACATGTGTCCCCTCTTCTTCATGTCCTCTTCTACATCAACATGTGTCCCCTCTTCTTCATGTCTCTTCTACATCAACATGTGTCCCCTCTTCTTCCATGTCTCTTCTACATCAACATGTGTCCCCTCTTCTTCATGTCTCTTCTACATCAACATGTGTCCCCTCTTCTTCATGTCTCTTCTACATCAACATGTGTCCCCTCTTCTTCATGTCTCTTCTACATCAACATGTGTCCCCTCTTCTCATGTCTCTTCTACATCAACATGTGTCCCCTCTTCTCCATGTCTCTTCTACATCAACATGTGTCCCCTCTTCTCCATGTCTCTTCTACATCAACATGTGTCCCCTCTTCTTCATGTCTCTTCTACATCAACATGTGTCCCCTCTTCTCCATGTCTCTTCTACATCAACATGTGTCCCCTCTTCTTCATGTCTCTTCTACATCAACATGTGTCCCCTCTTCTTCATGTCTCTTCTACATCAACATGTGTCCCCTCTTCTCCATGTCTCTTCTACATCAACATGTGTCCTCTCTTCTTCATGTCTCTTCTACATCAACATGTGTCCCCTCTTCTTCATGTCTCTTCTACATCAACATGTGTCCCCTCTTCTTCATGTCTCTTCTACATCAACATGTGTCCCCTCTTCTTCATGTCTCTTCTACATCAACATGTGTCCCCTCTGTGGAAAGAGACATCTGAAAGTTTCAGGAACAAAGATTTTCTCTCTTTTTGATCCATTTCTATAAAAACCTGTCTGAAAATGAGCTGATCAGATTTTGGCCACTTTGTGATGTCATAACGATGTGTTGTCCTTGTGTAACCATTAGCCAATCAGCAACCAAGGTACCCCCCCCCCCCCCCCCCCTTATCACCTGAATCTCCTCTAGAGCACCATTGAGTTCTTTGTAACCAAATGTCTCTCAGAGGGGCGTGGGGAGGGGCTCCTTGTTTTCATCTAAAGTAACAGACAGAGAATCAGCACAGGAAACAGGGCTGAAACAGAGGGGATTATGGGTAACGCTGCAATGATCTGTTTGGTGTTTCAGCCAATCAGAGACAGGCTCTGTATATATCTGAGACCTGTGATATATTGATGAGAAACAGTATATGAGGGGACCTTTAAGGAGTGGAGTGATATCCTGTATGAAAAGGTCCCTTATGGATATAAGAGTACTTCATAAAGACAACAATCTCTCTGTCAGTCGGATGGCACGACGAGCATTCGCCACATTCCTGTCCAACTCTCACACGTACTGTAAATCCCACCAGATCCAGCATCCTCCGAAGTACTCTCTTTTTCTCAGCGTCTCTCCCTTTCTCTCCAGGATAAACAGCCGGGCTCAGACCCTCCACCTCGCTGCGCAGTTAACATCAGCCTCCATGAAACGCAGCGAGACCGCATGAGCCCCAGACAACTTTTACAAGCCCCTCGCTCTGCGTCCTGCCCTGCGTCGGCCCCTCCTCTCCCCCAAAGGCCCCGTTCCCCATGCCAGGCCTCTCCCCGCGGCCCCATTAGCACTCTCAGGTTGAGGTTTTACTCTAAGAAAATGGTCCTTTCACGCACAGCTGCTCCAGAGAAAGAAATCATTTGAATAGGCCGGGAGCTGGAGATCAGCAATATTCTGACATTTTAACCAAGAAAAGAGGAACTCCGGTCAAGAGGTGACCACATCGTAAATTTGAGGCTGCGTTCTGTGATTTATATAATCTACAATACTCAAGCTGAGGTTTTTTTCCGTACTTTCTCCTGGAAAACATACAGTAGATAATATGCAGAAATGTGGAAAGGGAGCGACTTCTGCAGCCAAATTATCGGAAAGTTACAGAAATAAATACATGCCACGACGAAAATTGTTGCACTGATTTCACTTTGTGAGTTTGGGTGTGAGACTCCGAGTTGTTCACCATTTTAGCTTAAAGGTGGGGTAGGTCATTTTGGAGAAACCAGCTCGAGTGCGCTAGAATTTGAAAATACACAACCGGAAGAAATCTGCCACTTCCTCACAGAGCTCCTCCTCCAACACACACGAACGCGCACATGACCAATGAGGGCACGAGATCAGTTTGTGCCCCGATGGAAGGCTGACAGGCAGGTAGGCCATCCAGTTACTTTAGCCGGCTCAGATGATTGGTCGAGCTTTCTACAGCGCCACGGCTTCCACAGATTACTTTTTTTTATGGATTTTTTGTCAAAGCACTTCAGATATTCATTGCTATCGGGATGTTAAGAGCATTCCATGGAATATAACAAAACGTGTATCTCGAGCCGGTTTCTCAAACCTACCTTTAAGCTTTATACTGTGCAAGATGCATTCATGAAACCCTACGTAAGTGTGTTGAGATCAAAAAGTAGGGCATAGTTCATGCAAGAGAAACGAAGGCGCCTTGGCCAGATTTGGCA
Organism: Harpagifer antarcticus; assembly: GCA_902827135.1. Lineage (NCBI taxonomy): Eukaryota > Metazoa > Chordata > Actinopteri > Perciformes > Harpagiferidae > Harpagifer > Harpagifer antarcticus. The sequence goes on along the minus strand of CADEHL010001140.1, from coordinate 1,784,979 downwards.
TCGCAGAACTTTAGAAATGTGTAGTCAAGATCAAAATGAAAACTAAGTTCAAAGCACAGACACTGGAAGTAAAGGGGTATGAAGTGCCATTGGCACCCTAACTTTACAAAATCACTTAACAACATTCTACCACGTGATAGGCTAAGGTGCGGGACATCTCTAAGCGGTTGACTAATCACAACAGAGCCGGCCAGCTAACCAATCAGAGCAGACTGGGCTCTGGTTTCAGACAGAGGGTGAAAAGAGAAAATGTACAGTGTGAGTAAGTCCAGAAGAGAAGCTATGGAGCAGAGAGTTCTAATACTAATATGAACGAGAGAATTAGCATTATCTAAGTATTTCTCATCTTTTTTCTTTCTTCAATATCCCCTCTTCCTCTCCTTCAACCTCTACTCTTCCTCCTCTATCTCTCCTCCCATCCTCTCCTTTATGTTTCCCAGTGGACGAGCGAGCGGCCCTCACCAGAGCCACAACTCTCCGCTCTGAGTCTGTTCATCACATCTCATAAAAGTCTTATCGTAAAACTCGAACCTCCTCTCCCTGCGAATGCTTCTTTGGGTGGCGAGGCTCCCTGTAAATAATTTGTTGCCATGTTCTTTACAAATCATCCTCCCAGCGTTGCGGCCATCTTGTTTCAATCACCGCTCGGGACGGATGATTTGATGCGAGCGCAGATTGTTACAAGCTGGACTGGATCTGGAATCAAGGATGGATGCACGCATGTAAGCGTAGAGGAGGACTGTGTGCAAAATGCATGTTGACCCAGAGGTCAGATGGTCTCCACCTGTTTATTCTGTCTCCTGTTGCCTCTCTTCCTGGCCAATTTGAAGCTCCAAAGAATCTTTTCAACATGTTGTGAATCAGTTGTGAATATTGACCTCAGACCCTGTAAATGGAAGGAGATTTACTGAATAAAAACCTGCTGAAAGATCAATGAAGCGGCGTGTCTGTTGTTCATGTTGGCCGAGTCACCTAAAGGACACGGAGAACAACCAGCTAGTGTCAAAAGTTGATGATGTGACAGTTGTTGGTTCTAATCCCAGACTCAAAGGGAGGAAATGCTTCCAGGAACTGTTACAGTAGGGTGACTAAGAACTGTGCCACTGTGCCGACAGCACATTATTCCAAAAACGAAAATAGTCAGAAACTCAATTTTTCTCATTATCCTGAAAACAGACGACCACTGTTCTGGATGCCCATTGATCCGAAAAACTAAATCTCTCTCGACTGAAACACTTGGATAATGTGGATTATTATACAGAATAAAGTCAGCTGATATAGTTTGTATTTCCTACCCTGCACCTCAACGTATTTTCATATTAATGGGCCTTCAAAAAGGTTTAAGGGAAAAAGCGGTGTAGGGAAAGATGAACGCAACACTTTTGTTTTTGCTCCCATTTTTCATGAGATGAACTCAAAGATCTGAAACATTTTCTATTTACACAAAATAACCATTTCTCTCAAATATTGTTCACAAATCTGAAAGAATGTGTGATAGTGAGCACTTCTCCTTTGCCGAGATAATCCATCCCACCTCACAGGTGTGGCATATCAAGATGCTGATTAGACAGCATGATTATTGCACAGGTGTGCCTTAGGCTGGCCACAATAAAAGGCCACTCTGAAACGTGCAGTTTTGCTTTATTGGGGGGGTCTGGGGGGGGTCCGAAAACCAGTCAGTATCTGGTGTGAGGGGTAGGGGTAGGGTTAGGCTTAGGGTAATGTTGTGAATCGAGTGGCCCATGGTGGTGGTGGGGTTATGGTATGGGCAGGCGTATGTTATGGACAACGAACACAGGCCACTCGATTCACAACATTACCCTAACCCTAACCCTACCCCTCACACCAGATCCTCACTGGTTTTCGGACCCCCCCCAGACCCCCCCCCCCCACTAAAGCAAAACTGCACGTTTCAGAGTAGCCTTTTATTGTGGCCAGCCTAAGGCACACCTGTGCAATAATCATGCTGTCTAATCAGCATCTTGATATGCCACACCTGTGAGGTGGGATGGATTATCTCGGCAAAGGAGAAGTGCTCACTATCACAGATTTGTTCAGATTTGTGAACAATATTAGAGAGAAATGGTTATTTTGTGTTTATAGAAAATGTTTTAGATCTTTGAGTTCATCTCATGAAAAATGGGAGCAAAAACAAAAGTGTTGCATTTATATTTTTGTTCAGTGTAAGTATGTTCGTTATGAAACAAAGAAGAAAGTAAGTTAAGTACATTATGTACGTCAGCATTGGGTTTCTGTTTCATTTTCGACACAAACAGTCGTCTCCTAATTGAAATTCACCTTTTCGGACTAGCTTTTTCTACTTTACTTCTTCCTTTACTCCCATTATGCAACACCACCTATTTTCCCCGAGTGCATAAACCATAAAACATTAATCATGCTTTGGTTGTAATTGTATTGCAAGAGCAGATGTTGAAGGAGAGAAAACGTAAAAAATATGAAGTCAGTGGTTATTCTGGTTCCGTCTGAACCATATGCAAATCTACAGGTACTCGGCATATGTAATTAGTTTTCCATTAAAGCACGTTACTGTTGAACACTAGTAGTATTTAAAACACATTTCCAGCAGAGCTTGTTGAGTTAACCTTCCTTTACATTTTTTGAATGTGTGTGCAAGAACTCAGGGGAAAGGTTGTTGCAGATTCTCTCTTCAATTAACTATAAGTTGTTCAAATACATATTCAATAGAAATGAACCTTTGCTCACATTGGTTTCTTTAAACCTTGTGTTTGGAGAGATTATGCTCTTACTCGGCATTCTTTAAAATAAATATACTCAAGAGATAAAGATCCAATCATTGCTGTTGCATAATAGCTGTATTGTTCTCTGTAGGTCACCACTCCTCTACTATTTACCGACTGTATTGCTTGTGATGAAATGTGCTGAATCTACTTTCTTATCACACTGTGTTCAAAGCCAGAAGATGGCAGTGCAGAGCTTCACTTGGTGTCACTGCAACAGCCTGGCATTGTGCTCCATGTCCCACAGGTCAGTGCTTCTCAGTATAGTACATTCACAGTACTGTACATGTGTATTAGAAAGCCATCAGTGGGTTAACCTTCACATTAAAACATCTTTAGAGGAAGTGAATCTGTAACATGTATTATCTCTTCAGTGTGTGTGTCCATCATTAAAGATACATCAGTCCAGTTCTGTCTGTGTTTGCTCGGCTATTACCAGAGCAGGCAGACCATCAGATTGTGCGTGTGTGTGTGTGTGTGTGTGTGTGTGTGTGTGTGTGTGTGTGTGTGTGTGTGTGTGTGTGTGTGTGTGTGTGTGTGTGTGTGTGTGTGTGGATGCTGTGCTGTAATTGCATATGTGTGTGTCTGTGTGTTTGCCATTATTAGGACTCTTTCCGTTACTGTACAGTAATTGTGTATCTCTAAGTCACAAAGTCCAATCTGGTTCACTGACTTGCACCAACTTTAAACCACTTAAAAAATACGGAAAATACGAATAAAGTTCTTTATTAAATGATGAACGTGTGCTTCAAATTCCCCTAGTCAACACATCTATTTTAAACCAATGTTTAGACAGATTAAATTAATGTTTTGGGACCATTCAGTGGTAATAGTTTGATTACATTTCGGATATTTGGTTAGTGTTGGGTGTTTTTAAGCGTGTACATGAATCCTCTAAAAGTCTTAATATGTTAGTAATATATATATTGTAATACTTTCTGTTAAGTGTCTGGGCGTCAGTTCTCAAGTTCTGATTTTTCTGGGGATGTCGTCATTAAAAAATGTCCATTTAGTTTGTTCTTGTATTTTGTTTTTGATCTGAACTAGAACGTGTCAACGGAAGCTCTGCCCTTATTGTCTTGTACTGCTCTAGTTTGACTTTAAACGTTATAAATTAACTAAATGTGTGTCTTGGCCTTTCTTCTTAATCTTAAGAAAATGTGTCTCATTCCACATATCTTCCTTCTGTCGAGGAAAATGTCGCCCTTATGGACTTTTCCTCTTGTAATCTGACCATAATCTGATAAAGATCTAACATCATACCTGCTGCCTCATGTGTCACCTGCCCTCCATTTAATACGTTTTCCACATCGGCACAGTCGACTACAGAGCCAGCTTTTTGTTGTCTTTACGTCTCCACCCCTGAGGTTAAGCTGCTCTGTGTGATTATCTGTGGCTCTGCAGAAACCTGTGAAGCTTTTAAACTCATCCAGTATCAACACCAATAACGCGTGGAGAAAAGACGGAGTTTAGCGTCCGTCACATTTACTGCTTCCTGCAGCGGAGCGGAGCACTTTTTCCAAACACACACACACACACACACACACACACACACACACACACACACACACACACACACACACACACACACACACACACACGCACACACACACACACACACACACACGCGCACACACACACACACACACACACACACACACTCAAGTACAAACCTGTAGTAAAAATGTATATTTCCATTACAGCCTTGTGTGTTTTTGTTGATTTGTGTGTGGAAGTGCATAGGTGTTGGAGTGAGAGTGTTTAGTTTGTGTGTGTGTGTGTGTGGGTGTGTGTGTGTGTGTGTGTGTGTGTGTGTGTGTCTTTGTGAACAGGTGTATAGTGGTTATGCATAGATGTGTGTGAGTGCTTCTCCAACTGCCATTACCTCAGTGAAATAAAATGACGATTTGTCTCACTAACTACGATTCCATCCTCAACTTTTGATGATAGTTGAAGCTCCTCCAGCGTCTGTGTGTGTGTGTGTGTGTGTCCTAGCATTACTATACTTGTGGGGACCTAAATCTGTTTACACAGTCACGTGTGGGGACTCGCCTCCCTTATGGGGACAAAATGGAGGTCCCCATGAGGGGATCATTAATTTTAGGGTGAACACTTGGTTAGGTTTAGGGTTAGGGTTAGGCATGTGTTGGTTAGGGTTAAGGTTAGGATAAGTCTCCAGGAAGTCAATGTAATGTCCCCTGAAGTGATGTATACATGGTATGTGTGTGTGTAGGTGTGTAGGCGTGTAGGTGTGTGTGTGTGTGTGTAGGCATGTGTGTGTGTGTGTGTGTGTGTGTGTGTGTGTGTGTGTGTGTGTGTGTGTGTGTGTGTGTGTGTGTGTGTGTGTGTGTGTGTGTGTGTGTGTGTGTGTGTGTGTGTGTGTGTGTGTGCCAAAGACACATGCCTCAGGACACACAGCTGAGCCGGCTGGTTCAAGCTAACGTTTCACTGCAGAAAATGTGTCATCTTTTTCTAAATGTGATGGATATGCCCAGGTGCCCGGGCTCTGTTTGGCTTCGTGCAAGTGTGTGTGTGTGTGTGTGTGTGTGTGTGTGTGTGTGTGTGTGTGTGTGTGTGTGTGTGTGTGTGTGTGTGTGTGTGTGTGTGTGTGTGTGTGTGTGTGTGTGTGTGTGCATGCTTCCTGACTTAGTGTACCCTCGCCGTACGTTCATTAATCACATCCCTCAGACATTCTTCGCCCTGTCAAAAGCTTAAAAGACGGGAGACAGATGATCTTTGTTTCCACAAAGACACTTCTTTGATTTCCGTCAGCGTCTTTCCTCTCCCAAACCGCTAAATGGGACACAAAACATGATCTCTTTTGAGTGCCATTCAAAAGCCCTAGCCTGTATTGTCTTTAGATATGCGCTCGATCGTATGGACCGTGCATGTGGTTTTCTTGGCTGGGTGAAGAAGCAGGAGGGAGAGGAAGAGAAATGTTGAATAGACATTACTGGAGCCATTTATTGTACATTGCTGAAGGATATCAGTGTCAGGGAGGGATACAGACCATTGACTGAACTAAGTTATTTTGCAATCCACACACATTTTTTGTTCATGCGATTTTTATCATCGTGAAATCTAACCTTCACAGACCGTGCCTTATATTGCTGCCCTGGCTAAAGAGAGATGCTATAAAGAAGATAATAAATAAAAGGAATTAATGAAAAGAACATGTGGATAGATTTAAGGATATCTGCTCAAAGGGGTTTATGAATTGTTCATAATGGGAGCGTTGTTCTCTTATTTTGTCCTGTGATGGCAGCAGGATAGGGTTAGCATCGTTAGCATGCAGATGTTAGCATTTAGATGAACGCTCCACTGCCATAAATGCTCCCTCGCAGAGCTGCTGGCGTCAAGACTCATAAGATATATTTAGAGTTTGTGCATTGACAGTGAAGCTTCGGAGAATATGCACGTGAACACTAAAGGTACACAATAGGTATTTGAAGTCGTAGCCGACATGCAGCTCCTCAGAACTAATGCTTCATGCATGTGGCAAATAATTCATTGGAGAAATGACTTACTTCATGTGAACAGGCCCTAAAGTCGAAACAACTCGGAAAGTTGGCGGAAATGTCGTTCCACTTCTTGTAACGGAGAAACATGGGGATGAAATTAAATATTAGGTTGATGGTAAGAACATTTTATTGAGTCTCGTATTGCATATAACTCATGATTTGGTTCTGACTGTTAATTGCAGTTCACGTTAGTGCTCAGTTTTCTGCTCTATGTGATATCGACCTTTTCTTTAAACTCTGAGCAGTAAAATCCTCGTTGTAGTATCCATTTTCATTTCCACATTACAGCTTAAAGCTCAGTAAGCCTCCACATTTGGAAGAACGGCTTCCAAACTCATGTTATTGGACTATCTGAGAAACACGTGAACTCACCGTCTACCAAAAACACTACTGAGCTTCCTCCATCGAAATAAATGAAAAAACGTAAACATTCCCATTGCCCAGTGATGTCAATCTGGTTCTCTAAGGATCATGGGACACTTTCAAACTTTCTTAGTTAAAGTGAGAAATCCAATGAAATCACAACCGTTGCTGTATACACCGGAGCGTTAGCTGTGTGTCAAACATAAAACCAGCTCTAGAGCTTGTATCCAGTCATCAGGGAGAACCTCTCCAATGGACCATTTCACCTCCACAGCACTTCGGTCCAATACCCATTTAAAAATAACTTGATATCATTTACAGGCTTGCTTTAAAATCAGATAAATCACACTTTTGGATTCGTGATGTGCCAAAATCCATAACGTTTCTGAGGGATAGTTTCCCGCAGAGTTCTGTTTCTTCCTGTGGGCACCGAGAGACTGGCAGGAACCGAAGCCTAACGTCATGTGATATAAAAACACAGCTCAGCACAGTGAAGTGGGGAAAACAGGATCTCTTTACGGTTATTGTGATGGACGACGTCTCCCTTCACTTAGTTTGCATGCTGGACAAGACTGAATGGCACCAAGTGGCTTCTTGCAAAGGAAGAGAACCAACTAATATTCAACTTTATGGAGCGGGAATAACGCATGACCGTTTTATTATTCTTGTTCAACCCACAAACATGGGGCGTTCCAAGTGTTTTAGGGTGTATCTTCCTCCCATTTTATGGTCAGCATTGTTGTAAAGTCTGGCTGAACTCCCGCGGTTTTTTGATTCATGCATTTCGTGGCTTGGAGTGAGCTCGAACTTGGGTTTGGACACATCCTATTCTCACGCAAACACACGTAAATAAACAGAAACTCACACAATCAGAGGTCATTCAGGTCCAAGGGGAAGGGAAAAAGAGTTTCCTGTGAAAGGTTTGAATAAGGAAAGCAAATGTCAGCGCTTCAGAATCATATTGGCGGTTAGTAAGACCCAACTTCCCAGACAAAGACGGACGTACTGTTGGATCATTTCCATCAAAGATGTTCTAGTAGATGTCAGAATCATGCTTTGTCAGGGTTTAGAAAGACGACAACCGCCCAGTTCCCGGTTTGGACACATCCAATTATCACACACACTCACACAAATACGCAGACACTCACACACTTATTCAGAAAATACACAATCAGAGGTCAATCAGGTCCAAGGGGAAGGTATATAGAGCTTCCTGTAAAAAGGTTTAAACTGGGAAAACAAATGCGGTCATATATTTTCGTGCTTCAGCGACAGATTGGCGGTTAGTACGAGGATTTCCCAGAAGAAGACTGAAGGGCTTATTGACCCGGATCATTCCCAAAGAAGATGTTCTAGTAGAAGTCGTGCCGTATCAGGGATTAAAAACAGTTCATTGTTTGGACAACCCAAAACAACCTCTATGGAAGGTTATATTTAGTGTGGGACTGATTTAAATGTTCACTAAGTCCCTGGATGAAATAGTGGAAGCTGTATTTGAAACACTCATTGGCATTCTAGTTTATTTATTTCTACAGGCTGTCATCACATGTCTGTCTCCATCAATCTAATCGGCAATCAATTACAGAACAAAACACATCTATGTTGCATGAAAGAAAGTACATTTTGGAAGACATAACAAGCCTTAGTGATGGACAGAAGCATGCCCAGGCGACCTGGCATCGCCCCCTTAATGTGTTTGAGGGAAAAGTGCCATAAAAACCTTCAAACATGTATTTACTCTACATCCTTCATAAGCACTGGAACGAAAGTCTCCTACACATCTCTCTGCCAAAGGCCCTGCTCTTATGTCGTAATTGCAGCGGTCCAGCAGGATTTTAATCCAGTGCAAATCTGCCTTATTTATTATTTGTTCAGTAAAAGAAAAGCTCAATTGGCCTTCCACATTTTGTCGAAGACAGATGTCCCTTGTTAAATGTAATCCCCCACAAATGAAAAACATGATTTCCTTTTTGAGTTCTATTCAAGACAGAGTTTTCCTGACGTCTTTAAAACTAGATTCAGAAACACGTTTCAAATGCATTTTGAACAAGAGTTATATCTGTCAATGTCATTATCCCGGGCAAATCATTTCACAAGATGCAAAAAAGGTTTTTTTATCCTCATAAAATACAATACACGTTACATTAGCATTCACCAGGCCTAATGTAGTTTGAAGGTTACACCTCGGAGACAAATTGAGGTCGCAGTATGTGATGCGTTTTCTGGTGTTTATGTTGAAGTCCAGTATCTCTAACAATTACATCCATAACAATATTGTGCCTCAGTATTTAGTAACAACGATCGGGGTCATGGAAGAAATCAGCTTTGGGAAGTAGAGAGCTATATAACAACGTGTCGCAGTAGCTTGCTTGTAGTTCAACCACATTATATTTGCATAGCGTTTCAATTAGTTACACGGCATTTTTTGCAATTGCTTCTAAAATGTCATTGTCTCTGCTTTGAGAAATAAAAAGGATAAGCACATTCAATTTATTGTGATAATTGTTGTACTGTTGAAAAAAGTGCCTCAAAGACTGTTACAAACAACATGGACCAGTTTTACATTACATTACATTTAGCTGACGCTTTTATCCAAAGCGACTTATAATAAGTGCAATCGACCAGGAAGACACAACCTTGAAGAAAACAGAATCATAAAGTACATCAGGTTTCATAGAGCCAAACATTTCAAGTGCTACTCAACTGGCTTTAGATAAGCCAGTCCTTTATTAGTATATAAGTTCTTTGTTAGTAATTCTATGGCTGGAAGTGGAGTCGAAAGAGATGAGTTTTCAGTCTGGAAGGTGTGTAAGCTTTCTGCTGTCCTGATGTCAATGGGGAGCTCATTCCACCATCTTGGAGCCAGGATAGCAAACCCACGTGTTTCTGCTGATGGGAACTTGGGTCCCCCTCGCAGCGAGGGTGCAGCGAGTCGTTTGGCTGATGCAGAGCGGAGTGCACGCGCTGGGGTGTACAGTTTAACCATGTCCTGGATGTAGGAAGGGCCAGATCCATTCGCAGCATGGTATGCAAGTACTAGTGTCTTGAAGTGGATTCTAGCAGTTACCGGGAGCCAGTGAAGGGAGCGGAGGAGCGGAGTGGTCTGGGAGAAATTAGGAAGGTTGAAGACCAGACGAGCCGCTGCATTCTGGATGAGCTGCAGAGGTCGGATGGCACATGCAGGTAGACCAGCCAGGAGGGAGTTGCAGTAGTCTAGGCGTGAGGTGACGAGAGCCTGGACCAACTCCTTTTCATACGTAGCTTATGTTACGAACTCAGACACTTAAGATGGAGGAGCCAATTGCACGACCCGGGAGACAGAGGTAAAGTATTTGTAAGATACTTTATTTTCCAGTACAGCAGTGAAAAGGGTAACTATCAATCTCTAGCCGAGATGAAAGCGCTGACGTAGTGAGGAATGAAACTTTTCACGAGCACAAGAAACATCGACCTGACCATCGCCTAAGACAATACGAACTGACAAAGAACACTGGGAGACAGGGGAATTGAAACACAGGGTGACAAGACACAGGTGGGACCAATCAGGGCGGGGCTGACACTGATGAGCACAGGAGACACAGATGCATGACAGGTGGAATGAGAGAAAGCAAACATGAACAACATGAACCTCTCTAGCCTTTCTGTCGGGGCACAACAGCTTAACCTTGGAACCAAACTATATTTGTTTCCAAGGTTAAGTTTGCTGTAGCTCACCTCCTTAAGGAAGAAAGTATTTGGTAACTTTCAAAGTAGCTTCCTCAACACTGAACACTGTCAGGAAGCAAGACATTTTCTACGATATGTATGATATTTTAACAAAACACTTGTCGTATCGTTTTCCTACAGGTAACATAAACCTACAGGTCCTTCATGCGTCAGCTTGATTATTAGAGGGGACCTATTATGCAAAATGCACTTTTTGATGTATTTTCTACATCAACATGATAAGAGACTCTGAACGTTTGAGAAACAAAGATTTGCCCACTTTTTGTCCTGATCGAATTATATAAAAACAATGTCATAATGATGTTTTGTCTTGTGTAACCATTAGCCAATCAGCAACCAAGGTAACCCCCCCCCCCCTTATCACCTGAATCTCCTCTAGAGCACTATTGAGTTCTTTGTAACCAAATGTCTCTCAGAGGGACGTGGGGAGGGGCTCCTTATTTTCATCTAAAGTAACAGACAGAGAATCAGCACTTTGGAAACAGGGCTGAAACAGAGGGGATTATGGGTAATGCTGCAATGATCTGTTTGGTGTTTCAGCCAATCAGAGACAGGCTCTGTATATATCTGAGACCTGTGATATATTGATGAGAAACAGTATAATAGGGGACCTTTAAACCCATTCCTCTAAACTCAAGTCCGAAGCAGGACAGATGCAGACACGATGTTAGCTACTGTGTGTTGAACCGTGTGTTTGTGTTGTTTCAGGACCGTTAACTGGGCCCGCACAGAGAAGCTCAGCGGGGTCCAAATGTGTTTTGTCTTGGCTGTTGATTCAAGCTGTGTTACTCTGAGGCGCCACAACCACCATGGGTGGCCACGTTGGGCCCTTGGCACAGCACAAATAAATGCTAACCTAACCTATGGTATACAATACGACCTCTTTCTCTCGTACACACGCTAACAGAAAAACACTTTTAACCAGTGTTACTCTGCAAGAAGGATGTCTGCAGGAAATGCACAAAAACAATGTTCAATGCATGTTTATATAACCTCAGCAGAGATTCAAAGGGATTCATGCTACTTCCCACACACTCCCCCCCCCCCCCCACTCCCCCCCCCCGGGCCGTAAAACCAAACTGCTCAAAATATGGCATTTGTCTTCTGATTAAACACTCGCATTCCTGCTGACTGCGTCCAGCCTGCCGGGCAACAGCCGTCATATTGACAGTCGGACATGTGGTTTGTCTGGGTGATCTCTCATGAAGGAAAGCTTTATGGCACAGCCAGCTCCATATAATCAGCTTTAAATGGCCCAAATGCTAACGAGAACGACGGCACCCTCCCTCCCTTTATAGAAGCCAACCGGCCCCAGGACTCGGGAAACACAGAGACAACAGACGCGATGAAATAAGGAATGTTTGAGGCTCTCAAAGATCCACAAAAGTCAAATCTAAGGGCGTATAATTGTGATAAAAAACATAAAACCATCCGTCTGGAAATTATTAAGCTGTAATGATGATTGGCGCATGTTGCTACAGCCATGAATACTGGAAGGGAGAGTAAGAATTGGCAGCCAAGATATTTGAGGTTGCTTCGAGTTCGCTTGACCAAAAAGGAAGAAATTCAACCATCTGAATTTATAGGCTGAAAGAGATGGGTCATTGAAATGTTTAAACTGCTGCAATAACTCTTTCCGTAAAGAATTACAAATAGGGACACACATTTCTGACCCAAAGATGTTGTACTCAAAATTAGAATACATTTCACAAAATTGAATGTGTTTTTTATCGGTGGAAAACGTTAGCGAGTGCGGGATGGGCCGTAAATCAAAATAGGTCATTTTTTGAGGAACCAGGAATCAAACCATCGAGGGTCGGTATCACTCTGTCAATGGCCGTTTCTCAATGTTGAGTAAACCTGCTGCAGAGCCACTATTTCAAGTATACTACGTGTCGTGGCCCATTCTTGTAGGATATCTAAAAACTGTGCCACGTCAACAGGGATCCGCTTCTTGACTCACACGTTAAAAACCATCCAAATAAAGCTCTGTAGGCGCTGATTTATTTGCCTTCCTCGGCCGATTTATTTACTTCCAAATATTTAAACAAACAAAATGATCAGTGTAACGTGAGGTCAAAGACTGTTCCGATTCCCCGTTCATTGCTGGAGACAATTTCCTCCTCACGCTCAGTCCCACCCCTTCCTTATATCACAGGTGTGGCTCGCAGTAAATCAAAGTTTTCTCCGAATATTTAATTCGGTACTAATACATAAATGGAAAGAATATATTAAGATCTAAATTAATAAGAAAATAATACACTCATTGTCAACACAGAAAATGGCTCTAACACTACGTCATCGAGTGGCACCGATTGCTGGGCATTTAAACAGTCCTTCGGCGCCACTCGATGACGTAGTATACTTGAAATAGTGGCTCTGCAGCAGGTTTACTCGACATTGAGAAACGGCCAATGTGTCTGAGAAAAGTATTTAGATTTCTTTTCTTAATTATCCTAATAGAAAACTTTTTTTCTCGAAGCTTTGGCAGTTCAATCAGTAACATTTCAGGGTTTTAATCTGTAAAATCTCATTGACTAGATTCTAATTTAACAAAATCTACAACTACTAAAACCATAGATGAGTTCATATACGGTTTATTGTGAATTATTTCAAGCGAAACACATGAGGGGGTCTCAGTTTTGTAAGCGGTTCTTGGCCCGAAAGACAAAATTGAGAACCTCTGATTTAATGAAGTGCAGGATGACTTACTGTAAGCCAATCTCTCAACCCAGTAAAACCACTTTTCAACAATGACTCATCTTCAAACAGCTATAAAGAACAATGGAGGGGAAAGTCATTTTAGACCTGACCAGAGATTACAATAATGTTAAATGTGATCCTCTACATATGTTCAGTGTTGGTTCCTAGTTGTCTGAATGAAAACTACACGCTGACATGGTGTCGTAAAATACTGTGTTTTATTGTCTCATTCATCTGTAATTCATCTGTGTCTGTTTGGCTCAAGAAGACTCATGAAACCTACAACTCAACGGACACGCACCAATAACTGGACGTACAGTCCCATATGGAAATGACATTTATCTATATGTACACATGGTACATTCATATATATGATATACTGTATATTGGAGTGACGAAATACGGCATGTGCATGTTGACATTTCACCCGTGGACATACAAAGTGCTTTTAGAAAAGTGTTCTCTGCAGAGTTTTGCAAGCAGTTCTCTCTCTTCCTCGTGGCTTGGGTTTTAATCTGGAGTGCATTGTCAGCCGTGCCCTTCTGTAAACAGGTGTGTGGCTTTCCAAATCATTCCCAATCAGTTGAATTAAACTCAGGTGGACTTCAAACAAGGTGTAGAAACAACTCGAGGGTGATCAGGTGAACTCTGAGGCACCTGAGCTCATTTTCAAGCGCCATAGCCAATGCTTATGTCATTAAAAAAGTGATATTTTAGTTTACTTTTTGTGTAAAATCCTGATTTATTAAAGTGATATTGAATTTAGGTTGACGAGACAGACGTTGTATCATAAGACTGCAACATAAAATGTGAAGTAAAGTGGTCTGAATACTCTCTTAATGCACTTTACATGGATTTCCATATTGTACAGCATGCTCTCAGAGACGGACAACACTTTAATTAATGACTGGAGGCTCCACTGTCCGATTCAAAAACCTTTTATATCCTGAGCGACGCGATCTATAAGTTGATGCAGACAGGATGCCTTTAGAGTTATGAGCAGGCTCATCAATGTCTGAAGGAAGTCAGGGCTGTTCTGATGCACTTAGCATTTAGCATGGGATCAGGAGGGTGCACACAAGTTACTAAAGAAACGTTTAAAATATATATTTAAGAACAACTTCAGCTTTAATATTATGATTTGAACCGTTAAATTCAATGCAAGCCTATGATTAATGTAAGCTAACAAGCTACAGTATCCACTCGTAAAGAATGAGCTAGTTAGCCTAGCTTGCTAACGTACTAGATGTACTGTAAAGGTACACCCATTTTCTTTATTACTCCAACTTTAAACGTAAAAGCAACCACCAAGGAAGGCCTCTTACCAAAATGATATTTCAATTTCAATTTGAAAAGCCACCAAAAAGACACAGGTTGCACGGTTAGCTCAGCGTCTCATCTTAAGTCGCCAAGGCTTCATTTCAAAATGTGGAAAAGTAATTTTGATAAAACCAGACAGGAACATTTTCAGTCTAAAGAGGAGAGGGAGACACGGGTGTGAGGAGCTGCGGTGGGTCCAAGTTTCTCCAGTGAATTGAACTCACCACACATAGTTGTGGGGAGCTTCTTGAATTGTTGACTTCATGTTCAGCCATGCACATCTTATTAAATGAAGCTGAGCTACAATGGGACAAATGGGCTGAAGTTAACAAGGCAGAGAGCATCTGGTAAAAGTAAATCTTAACAAGCCCCAGAGACACAGAGTGAGCTGAACGGTGAGAAAGAGCCATTATAGGGAGATGGGATGAGGATGGCTTTATGGGACAGCTGTGTAACGCCAGAGAGACGGGGAAGTGTTAAAGGACGATACCGAGGCGCGTTGACATCCACCGTCTTCTGGCCTTAATGTCGCAGTTTAAAGGTCCCCTATGATACTGTTTCTCATCAATATATTACAGGTCTCAGATATATCCAGAACCTGTCTCTGATTGGCTGAAACACCAAACAGATCATTGCAGCATTACCCATAATCCCCCCTGTTTCAGCCCTGTTTCCAAAGTGCTGATTCTCTGTCTGTTACTTTAGATGAAAATAAGGAGCCCCTCCCCACGCCCCTCTGAGAGACATTTGGTTACAAAGAACTCAATGG
The DNA here is from genome assembly GCA_902827135.1 of Harpagifer antarcticus. NCBI lineage: Eukaryota > Metazoa > Chordata > Actinopteri > Perciformes > Harpagiferidae > Harpagifer > Harpagifer antarcticus. The sequence continues at coordinate 1,769,818 of CADEHL010001140.1, read as the reverse complement.
TGCTCTAGAGGAGATTCAGGTGGTAAGGGGGGGGGGGGGGGTACCTTGGTTGCTGATTGGCTAATGGTTACACAAGACAACACATCGTTATGACATCATAAAGTGGCCAAAATCTGATCAGCTCATTTTCAGACAGGTTTTTATAGAAATGGATCAAAAAGAGAGAAAATCTTTGTTCCTGAAACTTTCAGAGTCTCTTTCCACAGAGGGGACACATGTTGATGTAGAAGAGACATGAAGAAGAGGGGACACATGTTGATGTAGAAGAGACATGGAGAAGAGGGGACACATGTTGATGTAGAAGAGACATGAAGAAGAGGGGACACATGTTGATGTAGAAGAGACATGAAGAAGAGGGGACACATGTTGATGTAGAAGAGACATGAAGAAGAGGAGACACGTGTTGATGTAGAAGAGACATGAAGAAGAGGGGACACATGTTGATGTAGAAGAGACATGAAGAAGAGGGGACACGTGTGTATTTCTAAAAGACATGAAAAAGTGGATTTTGCATGATAGGTGACCTTTAAAAAGGGAACGTAGGTGACTTGGCTACTGTCACATTTAAATGTCAAGTCTTTTCTGTGATTTGAATAAGGCACAGAATTTACGCAACGGAGACTGTCTTTTCGTGAGATTAATTTGAACGTAAACATCGTTTTTTGAGCAGTTATGCTCACACATTTTATTGAGTGGACAAATAGGGAACACATTTTTTGAAATCTCAGAAAAAAGGTTTATTTTCTGAGCTTTTATGCATTATACACGACTTTGGACGTCAAGTCAAAAAGTACAGTATCGTCCGGTAGCAGAAGGTTGTGGGTTGAGGGTTATAAAACACGACATGTTGACAACAAATGGTGAGGAGAGACAAGATAGTTGCACAAATCATCAGGAAATATCAAATTATATAAAATAAACTGATCAAATAAAATGTGTAGACATGGTAAGTTTGAGAAACCGCTCGAGATACACGTGTTGTTATATTCCATTGAATGCTCTTAACATCCTGATAGCAATGAATATCTGAAGTGCTTTGACAAAAAATCCATAAAGAAATGTCATCTGTGGAAGCCGTGGCGCTGTAAAAAGCACGACCAATCTGAGCCGGCTAAAGTAACTGGATGGCCTACCTGCCTGTCAGTCTCCCATCGGGGCACACACTTATCTCGTGCCCTCATTGGTCATGTGCGCGTGCGTGTGTGTCGGGGAGGGGCTCTGTGAGGAAGTGGCAGATTTTTTTGAGTTGTGTATTTTCAAATTCCAGCGCACTTGAGCTGTTTTCTCCACGATTACCTACCCCACCTTTAAGTGCTTTTAAACAACGAGGACTTTTCTTCATGTAATTAATTCAAAAGGGTATTTCAACCTTTTTGAAACTGTTGTCATGGCCTCTTTTACTCATGATATTACACGGCAAATATGAGTGTAGCTTAGGGGTTATGAAGACATAATGGTGCCAATAGAGAGACAACATAGGTGCCGAAACAAAACAAGAAACACAGCCAGACAAAAACCAAATGTAGAGCAACTTCAAAGGTGATCTGTTTTGGATCAAAAAGGAGAAATGTCTGAAAATGAAGCATTTATCCTGACATAAGGAGATACAATCAAAGTGGTCTCATTTTAAAAAGAAAGCAACAAAGGGACAATCTTGACCCGAACACACATCCAAACGATTATCTTTCTCAATCCAACTTCTTTCATAGCTGTGCTATTTGTCATCATTGCTCAATACAAGTAAATGATCTGCATTTGTCCCGTGTGCAGCTTGTAAAAATATAACAGCTGCTTTGTGACTGTAGAGCTAAATGGCTGTGTGTGTGTGTGTGTGTCTCAGTGTGTGTCTGTCTCTGTGTGTGTGTGTGTCTCTTTGTGTGTGTGTGTGTGTGTGTGTGTGTGTGTGTGTGTCTGTCTCAGTGTGTGTCTGTCTCAGTGTGTGTGTGTGTGTCTCTCAGTGTGTATGTGTGTGTATGTCTCAGTGTGTGTCTGTCTCAGTGTGTGTGTGTCTCTTTGTGTGTGTGTGTGTGTGTGTGTGTCTCTTTGTGTGTGTGTGTGTGTGTGTGTGTGTGTGTGTGTGTGTGTGTGTGTGTGTGTGTGTGTGTGTGTGTGTCTGTCTCAGTGTGTGTCTGTCTCAGTGTGTGTGTGTGTCTCTCAGTGTGTATGTGTGTGTGTGTCTCAGTGTGTGTCTGTCTCAGTGTGTGTATGTCTCAGTGTGTGTGTGTCTGTCTCAGTGTGTGTGTGTGTGTGTCTGTCTGTCTGTCTGTCTGTCTCAGTGTGTGTGTGTGTGTGTGTGTGTGTGTGTCTCAGTGTGTGTGTGTGTGTGTGTGTCTCTCTGTCTGTCTCAGTGTGTGTGTGTGTGTGTGTGTGTGTGTGTGTGTGTGTGTGTGTGTGTGTGTGTGTGTGTGTGTGTGTGTGTGTGTGTGTTAAAGCCAGCATGGGTTGCTGCCTGCCTGCACGAGCACTTCACCTCAAAATACCACACATTAACAGGATCCCTATTTGCATAGCAGACATAATTGAAACCATAAAAATGTTTGTCATCCTCGACGAGGGAAAGACTCTAATTTGAAGAATTTGAATGACTATTATTATGCATGAGCTTTTGATGTACTGAGAACATTAAAATGGAGTCAGACTGGTTCAAATCCACCATTATCTTCTCAAAAATAAGAACATTTCTGTATGTTGCTTTCAACCCAAGCCACACTGTGTTGTTGAGTTGTATCTAAAGCACGACACGCTGTTTGGCTCTATTTCCACTGATTTCCACACACAATGAAAATCCACTTGCGTGAGGCCCCTTACAGACTGTGGGTGCATTTCTTTCTTACGTCATTTCGGACATTTGAGTAAATTCACATCTAAACCGAATACTAAGTTTTCGGAATGGGGTACATTTTACTGAGCTTTCGTACCACCAATCATCGTGGGCCGAACAGACGTCATCAAGCCTGAGACGCTCATGCTAAAATAATTGAACTGGAGCAGCTATGTAGGGTTTAAGAATTCAAGAGTTTGCAAATGGTTTATGGACACACCCTTTGTGGGGTAAAATGTCAATATAAAGTTGTGTTTGATTGAAAACCTTTCTGGGCACCTCTGAGTTGTTGCTGCATGGGGGTTTTAGGTTGGCTATGGCCTTGTCATAATGTCAGTTACATGTAACATACTGGCTAACAAACACAAGGACTTTAAACCAGATTAAGCCCACATTTCTAAACCCTAATAGTATCCCTAATACATGTTAGGATTTGTGACGAGTTCTGTCTGATCGGTTGTTGTTCGCCGTGCAATTTAAGCGTGAAGATCACATGTAAGGCTAGTAAAAAATGTAAACATTAATAAAAACTTACAGCATCTGCCTAGTTTAAGTCGATTTCATATTGAAAAACACTCGTACTATACTCTTTCCACTTTCAGTCACAGCTTAACTTTCCAGCTCCTTAAATTCACCTGGACGCTCACGTCTCCACATGATACAGTGCGTTGACTCTTTATGACTATCTGGCGACTTCTGGTTCTTTGGCTCGTTTCTAACTCAAATCCTAATGCGTCCAATGTTCCCTTGTGTTCAGTTCAGCGCTGTGGAAAAGTTTTCGGCAGCTGTGGTTTTCAGAAAACCTCCAGGGCAGAGCAGCGCTGGCTCACTGGGAACACTGGGTGAGACTCACCTCTGCAAATTGTTTTCTCAACTGAACTCCGGTCTGGTCGACTCGGCTCTAAAGCTCTATCCCAGATGTATACTTCGCATCAAGCTTTTTAAATGCTGTCCATAGGAAGCCCAAATGGCCGTGGATCCGATGGCTTTCCAGTGGCTTTATGACTTGAGATCTTAAAGTGTCTGAATGACTTTCCAGTGCTCTCATTCGTTCTTATTTTCTCGACTGAGGGAAAGCGAGCCGTCTCTAAGTGCTGTGAGGATCTGCCTTAAAGAGCTTTGCAGGTTTTTTTTGCCTTTGAAGGATCCATACAGCAGGGACTTTCCCACTACAATTCATCACTGTCTGTCTGTCTTTGTGTCTTCTGTGTGTGTGTTTGTGTGTGTGTTTGAATGTGTGGGTGTGCCACAGGCCTTAACTGCTATTAGTGGGGATTTTGCCCTCCCTTTGAGGTGGTGATCTGTTTCGTTTAAATAGGTGAGAACTTGGATTAGTTCTGAATGTCCTACGCACACTATTGGATTCCCGTTCCCTCGGGGCGATGCACATCATCATGCAGCGGACCACCATTCCCCCGGATGTGTGGTGGGTCTGCACATGTGTTTTAACAGAGAACCCCGGAGATGAGATCAAGCTGGGAACAGCAGAAGTTACACTCGACTGTCATGTTAACAGAAAGGTCAGAGTCGGAGTTGTGTGGAGGATTTAGCAGGAGAATATTTCCCTAAAGAGCTGATGGAGACCAACACAAAGCTAAAAGCAGATTATAAACCGATTAACAGTCAGTGGGTTAGGAGATACAATTAGCAAATGTGTGTTAATGTTTCTTTGTCTGCTGGATGCATTAATTGTTATGCTGCCCCCTAGAGGCAATCAAACAATTAACACTGCTTAAAAGTGTAGCTTTTAAGGTAGAAAGACTCAACTGCAGTATTGCTGCTTAAGCCTAACTTGGTTTGTTATGAACAGAAGCTTCTTGGGCTAATGTTTTCATATGTTACAGTATATACTTCGATGCAGTGAAATGGACATTACTCAGTTTGCTGACTAACTGTTGTCCTTTTTTTAAAGAGTTACGTTACATTTTAGCCTTTACTACCATCACATGTCCCATATTTATCTTTACTTAAATATCTGTAAAGGCATCATAGTGGTATTTGAGCCTGTGGCTTGATGATGAGAGCCCTTGAATTTTCAATATAATGAACTAAGGCGAGGAGATATCACAACAAGCGGATAGTAGCTAACACAACTGACTTGATCTTTAAATCTAATTTGTGTGAATGGTCAAACTATTTCTTGCAGTTTGTGCTAGTGTTGGATAAACAGTTCATATGGCTGAAAGATATAAAGAAAAGAGCGATGACTTCAGGTGATGCATCTTTAAAAACAAGTGCAAATCCAAAGCCTTGAAATACACCTGTAATAACTCCAGGTTGCCTTAGGTGTCGCTAAAGAGAACAAAACAGATCTCTCTGATTGTGAACTTTAAAGGTCCCATGTCATGCTTTTCCGGTTATTACCCGTCCCCTTGTGTTATGAAGGTGTGTCTGCATGTAAACGGTCTGCAGAGTCACAAACCCTCAAAGTGCACCCTGTAGCGAGTAAAGCTCTAACACAGAGAAGACCTGTCTGTGCTGCCCCAGAACGCCTCGTTGGACATTTCTCTTTTTCCATTGTTTACTTCCTGGGTTCTGTGACGTGTGAACACCCAGATCAACAACAAATGACCGGATTGGCCCAAATGGACCAATCCGCGGAGCCCCTCACACACCAGGATCCCTTGGCTAACTTACAGGGAGTCCCATTGACTTGCATAGAGCTCCCTGAACGCTGGTAATAGACGAGTTGGGATGGCGGAGAAATGCTCTCCGCAGACCCATTCTCACAGCGTTAGAAACCTTTTTCTTTCTCAATATCAAGCCACACTTATTGTTTTTACTTCGCCTGTGAGTGTTTGTGTGCTCAGGATGAGTTTAGCTTGTTCTCCTGTATCGCCGACCCGGAAACCTGTCCGCTCCTCGCAGCAACGTCCCAACCAATCAGAGCACACTGGGCTCACAGCGAGGGGGGGGGCAGGAGCTCCAACAAGCCGTTTAGGACAGAGAGTGAATACACACACTATACAGAGATGCTGATGAGAAACCAATGTGATTTTGGAACATTGCACAATTTAAATCTATTCTAGTAGACCTCAACAATGGAGTTATGATCAGTAGAAATGGCCATGACATGGGACCTTTAATACCCTACGAAAAACGTACCAAAAAAATATTGTTTCTAAAAGTGAAATGTCTGAACAAAGATCTTTTGTTTTCAACAGCAGCAAAAGAAAAACAAAATTCCCTCCAGTTGGCTTGATAGCTTATGTTTTAAACTTTATTGCCCCTGGTTGGTTTGTGGTGAGGCACAAAGAACAACACGGCAAGTCAAGAGATTAAAAAACGTTTTACAGTACATACCACAAATACTAAGTCTTGTGTCTTTATTTCAAATGGGGGCTTTTCCCCAGACATCGTTGACAATTTACAACCTCTGGGCGTGCTTCAGCTCCTCCGTGACCCGTCGTACACACATACCTGTTTGGAGTACCTCTTCACTGAAGCATATTGCCGGGGAACCTCAGACGCTTTCATGTGCTTAAGCCACGTCTATCACGTTAACCTTAATTGGTGCAAACGCAAGAAACAACAAACACATCCTGAGTGCTGCAGAGACATCGCAGGCCCGAGGGGGAACAAAGACGGGAAGAAAAGAGCGGAGATTATCAACACATGAAACCTGTCTCTTCTCTGCGGAATAATGTGTTGTGAACTGCTGACCACAAAGATCTGTGCTACCGTGTGGAAGGTAAAAGTCATGCATGCAAGTAGGAATTATAAGGTAACATAATTTGTGTGCACGTGTACTTTCTGGCAGACATGGCAAAAGTACACACATCCTTTACTCAAGTAGAAGTACAGGTACTCGTGTTTAAAAGTAGAAGTACTGACTAAACTTCTTTACTCAAGTCAAAGTAAAGGCTTTGAAATGTACTTCAGTAGAAAGTACCCATAACTAGCAGCTGTTTTAAAGAGTACCTGACCTCCCTTTATATCAATAGAACAATAATGTCATTGTTAGCTAATGAATGTTTCCATGCTGAACAACGGCAACATGACAACGTTTCCATTGGTCCCTCTTCTTTAGAGAAGACCAGGAAATGATGGATACACGGATCGTGTTCAAATCAATAGGCACGCAATGACTCTAAAGAATAATGATCACGACACCAAACACACATTCAGACTAAAGGAACCAGCTGTTTGGGAAATGAGAGAAGTAGAAAGTACAGGTATTTGGGTTCAACATGTAAGAAGTAGAAAGTACAGGTATTTGGGTTCAACATGTAAGAAGTAGAAAGTACAGGTATTTGAGTTCAACATGTAAGAAGTAGAAAGTACAGGTATTTGAGTTCAACATGTAAGAAGTAGAAAGTACAGGTATTTGGGTTCAACATGTAAGAAGTAGAAAGTATAGGTATTTGTGTTCAACATGTAAGAAGTAGAAAGTATAGGTATTTGTGTTCAACATGTAAGAAGTAGAAAGTACAGGTATTTGTGTTCAACATGTGAGAAGTAGAAAGTACAGGTATTTGTGTTCAACATGTAAGAAGTAAAAGTAAAAAGTTGTCAGAAAAATAAGTAGTGGAGTAAAGTACTGATACCAGAAACATGTACTTAAGTAGAGTAACGAAGTATTTGTACTCCACTACTTCCCTTCTCTGCTTTCTGGATTTCGCGTTCTCGTACTTTCCACCATCTGTTGTCGCCAGAAACTCTCACAGCTTTTGTTTAATTTAATCCAGGACAGGATCGTAGCAATCACAGCTTCCATCTTCATTTGTTCCAGTATTTAGATTCCAATGAACGCTTAATGATGTGCTGATGTTCGACCTTTGAAATAATAACGTCACGAGTCGCCGCACTGTTTACCGAACAGGCAAACACCAATCAAGACCAGCGAGGTGTTAAAAGGTTGAAAACAAACAGAAAGACAAATGAGCACAATGACCACCTCCACATGTTCTGTTGCGTAAGTCAGTCTTGTTCTAACTTGGAGGATCCTTTGACTTTTCCTCTAAGATATCATTAGTAAATTAAATATGTTTGTCCAATTCTTCGGTTTATTACAAAAATACTTAACAACATTCCCACTGTGCTCAGCTGTACTTTGTGTTTAGTGCTAAAAACCAAAACACTTTTAGTACCAGGTTATAAATGTGTTTATTTCTGCTATAGTGGGCATTTTAACATGAGGGTCTACGGGGATTGACTCGCTTTGGAGACAGATTTAAGGGGCATTTACAGGACTGCAGTTTCTCAGCACCAGAAGTAAACACTTGGTAAAGATACAAACAACATGTATAACACGGCTCTGTTGAATACTCCATTCTGATTGGTCAATGTGGACATTCTGGAGGTTGTTCATTCTCGATGATGAGGATCAGGGGACTATGTGCAGTCAGTGGCGGACTGGCCATCGGGTCGTTCGGGACAAATCCCGATGGGTACTGAAGTGGGCCGGTCGGACGATGTGGGCCGGTCGGATAAGTCACTAGCACCCCCCCCCCCCCGGCCCGGTCCGTTCACAATTTACCAGCGGTATTTACTTGCGGTATCGAGGTGGGACGGTGGTACCAAAGTAGGCCGGCGGTACCAAAGTGGGCAGTTCAAGAGTCCCTTTAAGTCCCAGTCCGCCCCTGTAGATGTAACTTACGACTTCCTGTTTGTGTCACATATTTATCATCTGTAGTCTTCTCCCATTGGTTTAGCGTTGACGGGGGCGGGTCCAAGGCACGTCCTGTCGTTTTCTGATCTGTTAGTTAACAATCTTCTATCTGTTGGTCATTTAAACATTCCCTAATAATGTTGTTGCAGAGTAAAGACAGCGTGGGTAGTGTGCAACACCACGTGTCATTCTCCTTATATTCACGTACACAAAATAATATTAGCTACATGCTAATGCTACAAACACCGTCTGCCAGACAGGAAGTCGAGTGTGTCGACAATGTCGTGAACATCCGGTTACAAGTTTACGGCACATATATATTGATTTTATTCCTTTGGATTCATCAAGGCTGTCCCCAATAAAGAAAATAAAAAGAGAACAAGTGTTAGAATACATAGAGTTGGACGTCAGCGAAATCAGCAGAAGACAGACAGGAAGTAAACACTAAAGGGAACAACAGAAGAAGACATGGAATATTTTGGCAGGAGAAATGGAAGTCCGTTATTTCTCACCTCCAAACAACCACAACATTTCTCCCAATGCTGGAAGATATCTGTTGATAAATTGAGTTGTTCCAGTAGGTTTCCTCCAGTGTCACAGTCTGCTTTCTCACTCACCTATTTTCTGCATTATCATTCCTTAGTCACCTGGTAGTCACACCCTGTCTCTCTCTCTCTCACTCTGTTACACCCATCAGCTCCATTAGTATTTAGGCCCACTTCACCTTCACCTCAGTGCCAGATCGTACTTTGCAGCATGCCAGTCTTTCCCGCATTACCCGTCAGATTGCTCTCCCGGTTTCGACCCTGCCTGTCCCTGACCAGCCTGCCTCGCCTGCTCCCTGACCCGTTCTGTGCCTACGACTCCCGTCCTGCTGTCTCCTGGAACCCTCGCCTGTCCCCGACCAGCCCTTTGCCTACTATCTGCCGTTTTGTCTCCTACCAGCCTATTGCCTCCAATAAAGCTGGTTACCGACTATCCCTGGTTTCCCGTGTTCTGCATTTTGCTCCTCAGCTCGTTTGTGACATCCAGCTTTGACTGTACATACGCCTCCTCAATAAGTGCCAGCAGACAATGTGTTTTGCCATTTGTCCAAAGATTGTTATCCATCAATGGACTCCATAGCATTTGGCTAGTAGAAGCATGGATTGTGCTCAGCTCTCCCATCATTCTTGATTTTTATCTGGTTGTTGAGTGTCAATGAAATCTGATTTAAGCGGCTTAAAGTGTGAAGGAATTTGGATCTGAAGAAATCACATTTCAAACCACTTGAAAATGTATTTTGGATCCAGTTTGCAACAACGTTTTTTTTCTCTTCCAGACATTCTTAAATCAATCTTGGTAGTGTCCCGACTATTAGAAGAAGCCATTGGTCATCTAGCTTAGTTTGAGCAAGAAATTAGACATGTAACCTTTCAAAATAAGCAATATCTGAGTAGACGTAGCCCTGATATTCAAGAGTTAAAGTCCTAACTATTTACTTTACAGAAATGTTATGTAGATATTTTGTGTAAATATATTGCAGCAGGCAGTCAGTACACGTGTGGAAATATGACAGGCTGCTTAATGTGTTTGTATAAGTCATGAGTGGAGCAGTTTAACTAAGTGTTTGATTCACACCTTCAAATACCCACACTGTACACACACACACACACACACACACACACACACACACACACACACACACACACACACACCTTTCCCTCTCCCACCATTCCTGGCGTCAGTTGAAGCACTACATGTGAGACACCCCTCATTAAACATGTGAATTTTGACTGGCCCCTCTCTTGCTTTTTAAACATTCATAGGAGGGCGACTACTCTGATGTATAAGTTCCCTTAGTTTATGTTGTGTGTGTGTGTGTGTGTGTTTTCTATGAGGCCTGCATCCTGCGGTGATCGCACAGGGAGAGTGTTTCGGTCTACTAACAAAGAACCAGTGTTCAACATTTTAGCGTATTAAACTGTGGAGAAAAGCAGTTGTCTCTGCATCCTGCCGCAGAGCATGCTTACCCTCATGTGTTCATTCTGTAATGCATATAGCAGGTCATTAAAGTGTGAAACAGAATACCTGTAAACTATTTAAATACAGTTGAACCCGGTGAGTAGGGCTCAAACGATAAAGAAATTACGAAAATGTACCTGTTTTCTGTGAATTAAAGTTCCAACTATTTAATAGAGTGCCACGGTGACGCGTCCTAAAACCCGGATGTAAACTCCTTCCGGTTCCTTCGACAAAAACCAAAGCAATCTCTCCATAGGGTTTTAGAAAATAGCTGGAAATAAGGGCTGTGGTTGAGACACATTTAAGAGACGGATCACGTTTTGTTCAGCCGGATAATATCCACATGTCTACCCTATTTTTATAATTTTCTTATCATAAATCTATCGATCATAAATCTATCAATAAGATTTATGATGTGTTTTGTCGAAGGAACCGGAAGTGGTAAAATACTTACTTACTTCCGGGTTTTAGGACGCGTCACTGTGGCACAACAACCACACCAAAGAACCACACAAACACACAGGCAGAAGGCTGTTATCCTCTATTCACATAGTTAGTCACGGAAGAGAGCCCAGTCTGCTCTGATTGGTTAGCTGGCCGGCTCTGTTTTGATTGGTCAACCGCTTAGAGATGTCCCGCCCCTTAGCCTATCCTGTACAATATGTTGGAGCGCTAGCCAATAGAAGTGTGAGTGTAACATAATGATGTCACTTTGTTATGGAAGTAAACTAATTCGTCCAATGGAGGTGTTTCAGTGTGTTGGAGAGAAACTCCCTCTGGAGGAAACACTACATCAGGGGTGTCAAACTCCAGGCCCGTGACTTCATTTCATGTGGCCCCACAAGAGCTTGCAAAGATATATGTTTATTATACGGTTACATCCCGCTTTACAGAAGCACGTTGACAATAAACTACATGTCCCACAATGCATCTCAAATTTGACTTGTTTCTCAGAATTAGATTTTTCTTTTTAAATCGTTTTGTGACATTCTCACTGAAGAGACCTGCAATTACTTGCCCTTGACTTCTGCTTTCAGACGTAGTTAATTATGAAGTTATTACCCTATCAGATAATAATCCAATGCAGAGGCAATAATGTAATAAAATACATTATTTTATATATATTAAAAATGTATACATGTATTTTTATATAGTCTTATATGTGGCCCTTTGAGTGGAACCATGATGCTAATGTGGCCCAAGATGAAATTGAGTTTGACACCCCTGCACTACAGAAAAGAGAAAACCCCAAAAAGCACAATAGGACCTCTTTAATTCTTCGTGCTGAACTTGAAAAGCATCTAAAACCCTGTGAAGGAAGTGTTGGGAAAGTCTTAAAGTTGTTGTTGCACAGCCCGCAAATACCTGCTGCTTGTTTACCGTTTCTCTTTGATTTCTTCATCTAACAAACGTGGTTTAAATACAGAGAAAATTCCCTTTCCTTACCTCCCGTGCGCCCGTGCCGTCGTCCTGAAGCCAGCGGGGTGAGCGAGGTTGGATCTGTTAAATCCTCTCTCTCTGGGGAGCTAATCTGCCGTTCCATGCTTTAAGCCAAAAAAACATTTCAGGCGATGTAATTATCCAGCTTTCACAATGCCTGCAGCCTCGCCTCCCTGCTACCCGGCGGCCTCTCCGAACACGGCTATTTGCCCGAAAAACGCAGCTTCTGAAAAACAGAACAACTCATTACTCCTCATAATCAACTTCAGATTTATTCATGCTGTTTTTCTTAGTGTTATGAAAGCCAGACCCTTTTCATTTCGCTCTGATTTAGATGCTGTGTGAATATTACAGTGTGAGTCATACAGCAGGGACATATAATAATGTGTTGGTTAAACAAATAGACGATAAAATATCGCGTTCAAATCAAAGCTGAAGATAGATGCTAACATGTCTCTCCTAAACGTTGAGCGGCACAGCAAATTATTTCATTACCATGTCTACTAAATGGTGTCCCAGAGTCTCTGTGAACTTATAAAACAGATCTGAGACTCAAGCGATGTGACGCTGACCGGAGTGGACAGCTTTCATTTGAAAAGCAAACAGAGTTTTAATAGAATAATAATAATGTCGTTTCCTGCAGAGAAAACAAGGCTGAAGGTTAAACTTTAATCGTCTTTGAGAGAAGATACAATGGTGTGTTGATGGGGGTCAGTTTGAGTTAGATATCTGTTCAAGTTTTTGTTGTAAATATCTGGTGGCAATTTACCAGCAAATATGTTACTACTAAACCTGCAGGCAACTCTCACTACTTTTAAATCCAGGCTGAAGACTTTTCTTTTTTCCGCTGCTTTTAATTGATATATTCATATTTTAAAGGTCCCATGTCATGGCCATTTCTACTGATCATAATACCATTATTGAGGTCTACTAGAATACATTTAAATTGTGCAATGTTCCAAACTCACATTGGTTTCTCACAGCATCTCTGTATAGTCTGTGTATTCACTCTCTGTCCTAAACGGCTTGTTGGAGCTCCTGCCCCCCCCTCCCTGTGAGCCCAGTGTGCTCTGATTGGTCGGGACGTTGCGAGGCTCGCCGCTGCTGCGAGGAGAGGACAGGCTTCCGGGTCGGCGATACAGCAAGACACAGCGAGACTCATCCTGAGCACACACAAACACTCACAGCCGAAGTAAAAACAATAAGTGTGGCTTGATTTGGGTGTTCACACGTCACAGAACCCAGGAAGTAAACAATGGAGAAAGAGAAATGTCCAACGAGGCGTTCTGGGGCAGAACAGACAGGTCTTCTCTGTGTTAGAGCTTTACTCGCTACAGGGTGCACTTTGAGGGTTTGTGACTCTGCAGACCGTTTACATGCAGACAAACCTTCATAACACAAGGGGACGGGTCAGACAGGCCCGGCGTCATGGGCGGGCCCCATGGGGCCGGGCCCGCCCATCCAGGACTTGGGCCCGCCCATGAGAAATCAGGGCTGATTAAAAAAAATTATTATATAAAAATATTTTTTAAATGTTTGTATTATTATGTTTATTGTTGTTATTTGTAGGGCTTTGTCATACCATTTATTTTTGTATTAAACTATGTTGAAACATTAGTATAATATATATTTTTAATTTTGCTATGAAATTCTGAATGAATCTCTGCGCGAGACTGGTTTTTCGCGGGGTTGAGTTGTGTGTGTTTTTTTTTAAAGTGAGTCGCGTCACAACAGCCTGTCAGTTTACTGTGGCGGTTAGTTTGGCTAGGCTATTATCCTTTTTTATATGTATCGGCAACAATGGATATTAGGAAGTGGTTCACGAACAATAAGAGCTCACAAAAGGATTGTGGCAACTCAGCACCAGATGCTGGCAACTTGACGTGTCCCCCGCCACCACCTATTCCTTCTCCTCCACCAGGTCCCGAGTCAACGTTGTCAGACGAAGCCTCTTCGGAGCCGGGCAGGAGCAGCAGTTCATCCTTTAGCAGCCCAGGCCCAGCTCCCATTCTAAACGCTCGTGATCTTGGAGATTTTAGTTTTCTAGTTCCAGAGGACCTTGGCGTGGATACACCAAAACAGGTAGTCCTGGATAGTTTCCACTCTCGGCTCTTCTCCGGGAAAAAACGTAGTTTTGCCAGCTCATGGTACCAAAACCGATCCTGGCTTGAATACTCCGTAAAAGGCGATGCTGCATACTGTTTCCCATGCAGAAGGTTTAAGGCTCATCTTCATGATGCATCGTTCACCATAAAAGGCTTCAAAGACTGGAAGCATGCCTTACAAAAGGGCACGGGTCTTAGCAAACACAGCTCTTCCAAGGAACATTTAGTGTGTGAGAAATTGTGGAGAGAAAAACAAATGCGCATCGAGACTGGTCAGAAAATCACAACTCTTGTCAACAAAGATCAGCTGGCTCGTAACAAATATTATGTGGGCTCCATTATTGACATTGTGACTTTTCTCTCTACCAACAATCTTCGTTTCCGAGGTGACCACGACTCTTTAGAGTGTATATCCAAGTCTGGCAGTGGGTTATTTTTGTCATTGTTTGAGTATACCATCGAAAAGGACCCAGAACTCGCGAAAATTGCCCCACCATTCCCAAAAATGCTACCTACATAAGCCATGATATACAAAACGAAATAATTGACCTGATGAGCAAAGTTGTAACGGAGCATATTGTAGAGGAAATAGGCGACTCCTTTTACACTGTCAAAATGGATGGAACCCGAGACCCAACAGGCTGTGAAAACATTTCAATTGTACTGCGTTTTGTTGATGAGAACTATGTCATAAAAGAGAGGCTCTTGACAATCGCCACAGCAGCTGCAGGTGATGCAAAACCCCTCACACAGACACTCATTGATGAAATACGCAAAGCTGGCCTGAGCACAGACAAAATTCTCTGCCAGGTATACGATGGGGCAAACTGATGTTTAACATGTCATTTCCTCCTGATGCTCATCCTCTGAAATTAAAATACATTTGCATATTATATTTGTATATTTTCTGACAGTATTCTGTTTTTTGCTGCATAACTAAAGCCGTCTGATATTCTATTACATCTTTAAATGTTAACAGCCTTGACTCAATACATTGTTTTTTCTTAGTAGCAGCATTCTCACAGCTTTTTTCTGTAATGTAATTAAATGTTTTAAATTACTCATAGGTAATCCATCCATGGTGCTGAACTAGCGTTATTGTTGTGCCTCTATCCTGATCACATGTGTACATTTCCTATGCTCAAAAGGTTTCATTGCGTGCACAAACATAACGCCTAAATCTGTCTGCAACTATATATGCACAAATGTTATGTTAAAATGGGGTGGGGCCTGGTGGTCGGGGGGTGGGCCCGCCCTGGTAAATGAAATGCCCGCCCACAGATGTATGTCTGCCGCCGGGTCTGGGGTCAGAACCGGAAAAGCATGACATGGGCCCTTTAAAGTGCACAGTAACTTTAAATGTTTTTAGATATCATTTTATAATATGTTTCTTAATGGTCTTAATGTCTTTCAAGCACTTTGAATTGCCTTGTGTTGAAAGGTGCTTTATAAATAAACTTGCCTTGCCTGAATGGAAAGAGCTCATATTAAAGTATTCTAAGTGTAATCTGCAATGGTCTTGATTTCGAAAAGTAGATATACTTTGGTCTTAAAGTACTGCCTCATTAGTAACAGTTTGAAATGCACAATCTCACTTAAAGAGACATGGCTAATATGAGAGCCTTGCTGAATAACCACTATAATATAAATTGACTCACTGATAACTACAGAAATACACAATAATATGTTCTCAATGTGAAATATGAGCAGCTCCAGCTCAACGTTACCTTGCAAACCAAACATAGCGTGTATGAATGAAGTGTCCAAAGATAGAAAAGAAAAGCATTCCTGCATATTTGACGGCTTCAAGACGTGAAATGAGAAAATACCGTCCCCGATAAAGACAATGTTATTGCAAGACTCACAGTGTTGGGTAACATGATGTTTGTCTCCCTGGAAACAAGCTCATTGGAGATGGTTAGTAGGCGAGGAAGATGAGAAACAGGTGAAGGCTCTCCCTCTCCTTCTCCATCAGCTTTACTGTAAACTGCACCAGGTGACGATGCCAACAGCAATTGTGTTCAATTTGGTCAAATATGCCAATTTTCCCGTCAAAAGGAGAAGTGCTCAGTGTGTGTTCTGGAGGGAAAAGCATTCACAATACCATTTAGCTCGTCATAGGATTCTGAGAGTACAGTTATTTGACTGTAAGCGGCTCTTTAAGGCAGTGACAGAGGTTTATGTGTGTTTCACCTCGCTGCCATCGATCTCCATTTACCGAACGTTGGTGCATGAAAGCCAGGTCTGGACTTGATTGGGAGGCGAGCGGAGAGACGGCCAATTTGTCATCATTTGGGTGACAACTGACATGCTCCCGCGCTGACCTCTCTTTGTGCTTTGAAACGATAACAGAACTGTATGTGTGTGACTGTGTGTGAGGAGGACGGAGGGCGAAATGACAGCGATGAGGGAACGTTAAGAGGACACGCTTTGCTCATATTTGTATTTTGTGCCTCTACTGTGACATGTAATGTTTGTATGATTTAAAGGGGATCTATTAAGCTTTTTTTAGTGTGTAATATAGGTGTGTGTGCATGTGGATGGTCTGCAAAGGCTACAATCCCCAAACTCTCCACCACTTGGACTCCTTTGTTAACTTCTGTAACATAGTGACAACACTATTCAACACTTGGGCTTCTATTGGCCACCGCTACGGTCTGTTAGCAAAAACGAAAAACCTGTAGCATGACCAAATTCACCAATCAGAAGGGAGTATTGTCCTAATAGGCGCTTTCACACCGGAGTACTTTTCCCGTTTAGGTCCGATAGTTCCTGGGATTTTGCGTTCACACCAAAAAGAGAACTTAGTTCATGAGAACTTTTACCCCCTTTTTAGTCCCTGCTAGAGAGGTGGGACTCTCCTGGGAAGAAACAAATACTAATTTCTGATTGTCTGGGCGAATTGCAAACCACGCCCCGTAAAACTCTGAAAAGTTTGAAGCCGCCATTGTATTTGCTGGCATTAGCATTATTAGCATTAGCATTAGCCCCGCGCACCAACGGAAAGAGACTAACGTTCTGGCGATTTACTCGGAAGGCTTCAGTAGAAGCTGCTGGGAGTCCCAGCAGCTTCTACTGAAGCCAGTCCCCAACTCCGGGGACTTCCGGCCAGGGACTTCGGGCGGCAGTATACGCCGTGAAGTTGTTTGCGGCCTGCCTGTAAACCCAAAGCAGAAGAAGAAGAAGAAGTGACGTCAGCGGCTTCATTTGACTAATCTTCCCTCAGGGACTTATTCCGGTGTGTTGATTTGTCTGCGCCATCTTGAGTACCGTCCCATGGTGCTTATTTCTGACGGAGGATCGAGGATCGATAATGGAGGAGCGATAATCGAGGAACCACCAGACCATCCTTCGATGAAATCCTCAGATACTCGCCCCGCCCCCTTACTGTGTATCGCTCACTGATTGGACGATGCAGTGCATGCACTGATCTGATGCTTCTTGACATGAGAGCAGTTTCTCAGCGGAGTGAAGAAAATACATGAAACTCACGGGACTCGTTTTGTTTCAATTAATGTATCATTTAGTTACAAATATGTGATATAAGAATGGTGTTTATCTTTTTTGAGAATGAGTTCTTATTTTATTTAATGTATTGGTCTACAACAGATGATACAAATGTTTGTGTCGGTAAATGTGTGGCGGGGGTGTTTGTGAAAATAACGGGGACAGAGCTGCTGTCAGACGATCAGCTGTGCGGCGTCATCACAAACGGACGTCGCTTCACGTGACGCTCCGGAGGAACGGACGTCCCATTGCTCTTAAAACTAATTTCCCTGCTTCTCGTGGTGGGAGGGACTAGTCGCAGGGAAAGGACGCATGTGAGGGACGCAGGTAATCAATATAATAGACCTGAGAAGGACCCATGGTAACATGACGCTCCCCCACAGAATCAGCCCTTGTGAAGACAGGGCTGGAATAGAGCAAATAGAGCGAAATGAGGCATGGCTAAAAAGCATGATCTGTTTGGTATTTTGAAAAAAAACTTCACAGACATGTTTTATATAGGTATGGCCCTACAATATATTATTCAAATATAGCATGATAGGTCCACTTTAACTCAGGTACGAATAGGTTCAAAATCAGGTCCTGTGGTCCAACATCAGGCAGGGTCAGAAACCGGCAGAGCAGATAAACTAGTGAGAGAGAGCTGGTTTTTACACGGTGGAGCTAACGAGGGAATGAGTAGCATGTGAGGGAACGAGCTGATTGCAAAGGGCTAGGATCTGAAATGACAGGAAATGTATTGATATGCAAAACCAAGAAAACAACTAATATTGTGTTGCACTCGTGATACATGCATGTGTTCCCCTCAGGGTGAATTGTAATCCGACCTTTCATCTAGCATCAATTTTACAGTGGTTTACACTTAACTTACTAGGAACCAATAAGCTAACACAAAGAAGATGGAGATGAAGGGAAGTATTGTTTCTTATTTTCACAAGGAGAGTTTTCCTTCTGCTTCTCTTTGTTATTGTTGCTTCTGGGAATCCTCCGGGGGTCCATTAAGTTTAATGTTCTGTCAGTGTATAAATCCTGACTTTTTCTTTACATTTGCACTTTTGCTCCTGTCATCTAGGACTTTGAACTTTAAGAAACACCAACTTTGTCCTATTCTGTGACCTTATTGAACAAATTATCTAGAGGACAAATGCAGGACAAAAGGTTTCTGCTGTGATGTGGACAGATCCCAGGACGCAGCTTTGGTCTGATTCATCGCCATTCACTACATGTATTCCCTGCTGATCAAACGTAATATGTGTTATGGGGGCATGTTTGTGGGGTCAAAGGTGAAACCCAGACTTCAGATGTGCAGAAAACAACCTGACTCATTCTCTCTCTCTAAGCTTCCTCCAGGCGCAAATGAACATCCATTGAGAAACAACAGAAGCCTTTTGTCTCAATTGTCGAAGAAACTTGGCTCGACGTTTTGTTATTTTTCCCCGCATTAAAGTTTCATGATGAAATAAAGCAGAGGCTCGCTCGGTCTTTGGCTGCTGTCACTCATGAAGCTGCTGATTGATGAGATGAGGTCGCTCTTCTCTTTTTACTTTTCACTGTTTTCTCTCTCTTTGTATCACCGTCTGGTTCCATTTTTAGTTTTCTTAAAGTGTCCCTATTATGCTTTTATGGGGTTTTCCCTTTCCTGTGTTATATAATTGGTTTTAGTACATGTAAACCACGCTCGCGCTCCAACACATTGTACGTGATAGGCTAAGGGGCGGGACATCTTTAAGTGGTTGACCAATCACAACAGAGCCGGCCAGATAACCAATCAGAGCAGACTGGGCTCTGGTTTCAGACAGAGGCAAGGCAAGGCAAGGCAAGTTTATTTATATAGCACCTTTCAACACAAGGCACTTCAAGGTGCTTTACAAAAATGAAAGACATTCAGACAAAGGCATTTAAAAACAGTAAAAGATAATAAAAGAAATATTAAAAGAAAAATACATGAATAAAAAGTTACAGTGCAGTTTAAGATATGAATAGTTCACACAGAAGTTCCACTTTACTGATGAACACAACGGCTCAGTTTCAATTAAAAGCAGTGACAAAAAGAAAAGTCTTTAGTCTGGATTTAAAAGTAGTCAGAGTTGCAGCGGACCTGCAGGTTTCTGGGAGTTTGTTCCAGATGGAGCATAATAACTGAACGCTGCTTCTCCATGTTTAGTTCTGACTCTGGGGACAGAAAGCTGACCAGTCCCTGAAGACCTGAGAGATCTGGATGGGTCATAATTTAGCAGGAGGTCAGAAATGTATTTTGGGCCTAAACCATTCAAAGCTTTATAAACCAGCAGCAGTATTTTGAAATCTATTCTTTGACACACAGGAAGCCAGTGTAAAGACTTCAGAACAGGAGTGATGTGATCCACTTTCTTAGTGTTAGTGAGGACTCGAGCAGCAGCGTTCTGAATCAGCTACAGCTTCCTAATAGATTTTTTAGTGAGACCTGTGAAGACACTATTACAGTAGTCCAGTCTACTGAAGATAAAAGCATGGACACGTTTTTCCAAATCCTGCTGTGACATTAGTCTTTTAATCCTAGATATGTTCTTTAGGTGATAGTAGGCTGATTTAGTAACTGTTTTAATGTGACTGTTGAAACTCAGGTCAGAGTCCCTGACTACACCTAGATTTCTGGCTTTATCTGTTGTTTTGAACATCGCAGACTGAAGCTCAGCGCTAACTTTTATACGTTCTGCCTTGGCTCCAAAAACTATTACCTCAGTTTTATCTTTGTTTAATTGGAGAAAGTTCTGACACATCCAGTCATTGATTTGTTCAATGCACTTACTCAGTGTTTGAATTGGAGCATAGTCTCCTGATGAAATGGTTATGTAAATTTGTGTGTCATCCGCATAGCTATGGTAACATATTTTGTTGTTTTTCATTATCTGAGCCAGTGGTAGCATGTAGATGTTAAACAGAAGAGGCCCCAAGATGGAGCCTTGAGGAACCCCACATGTCATATTTGTCAACTCAGATGTGTATTTACCTATAGAAACAAAGTTTTTTCTGTCCTTTAAGTAGGATTCAAACCAATTTAGAACAGTTTCCGAACGTCCCACCCAGTTTTCCAGTCGGTCTAGTAATATGCTGTGGTCAACAGTGTCAAACGCAGCACTGAGATCTAATAATACTAACACTGAAGTTCTGCCACTGTCTGTGTTTAAGTGGATGTCATTGAAGACCTTTACAAGAGCAGTCTCAGTGCTGTGGTTTGGACGAAAGCCTGACTGGAACACATCGAAACAGTTATTTAAATGCAAGAAATGACTCAACTGTTGAAAAACAACTTTTTCAATGATTTTACCTAGAAATGGGAGGTTTGATATGGGCCTGTAATTGTTCATTACTGAAGCATCTAGATTATGCTTTTTTAAGAGCGGTTTAATGACTGCAGTTTTCAGGGCCTGTGGAAAAATACCTGAGTGAAGAGATTTGTTTACTATATGAAGTAGATCTGAGGCCATGCAACAACAAAATCCTGTTGGAATAATATCAAGGCAGCAGGAGGAGGATTTCAGAAGTTGTATAATGTCCTCTAGGTTTTTATCATTAATCTGATGGAATTGTGTCATGGTGTTTGAATTGATGTTAAGTGGACACAGGGACAACACATTTGCTGTTCCTGATGCAGAGGCACTGACTGCTTGTCTTATTTTCTGAATGTTGTCAGTGAAGAAGGCAAAATCATTGCACGCCCTGGTGGATAGAAATTCAGAGGCTACTGACACTGGGGGGTTAGTTAGTCTGTCGACGGTAGCGAACAAGGCACGTGCGTTGTTTTTGTTTTTGGTAATGATGTCAGAGAAGAACGATTGTCGTGCGTTTTTCAATTCCAAATTATAAAGGCCAAGTCTCTCTTTATAGATTTCAAAGTGAACCTGGAGATTTGTTTTTCGCCACCTGCGTTCAGCTTCTCGACACTCTCTTTTTTCTGCTCTCACGGTCATGGCCTTTCTCTATGGAGATATTTTCTTCCCAGTCACTTCCTTTACCTTAGTTGGAGCAATGGCATCTATAACATTTTTAATTTTTTGAATTAAAATGATCTACTAGCTCATTTACTGAGATGTTAGCAGGGGCAAGTGTGGAAGAAAATTGTGAGTAAACATTTCCCTAGTATTTTCAGTTAAATATCGCTTTGTGGTTACCTCTTTTTGAACATTTTTCTGAACAGAAATAGAGCTCTCAAAGAACACACAGGAATGATCAGAGAGCGCAACATCAGTCACCACAACCGTAGAGATATTCAGACCCTTTGAGATAATTAAGTCCAGAGTGTGCCCCTTATTGTGCGTGGGCTCCGAGGGTGAAAAGAGGTGCTGCAGCACAGGCAGTATGAGAAAAATAAAGAGATTTTTGAACATTAAAGCACGGAGACATGTAGAGACACTACATACTGATATACACCTGAACATCAGCAGGAGAGGACTCTTTAAAGTAGAGACACTACATACTGATATACACCTGAACATCAGCAGGAGAGGACTCTTTAAAGTAGAGACACTACATACTGATATACACCTGAACATCAGCAGGAGAGGACTCTTTAAAGTAGAGACACTACATACTGATATACACCTGAACATCAGCAGGAGAGGACTCTTTAAACTAGAGACACTACATACTGATATACACCTGAACATCAGCAGGAGAGGACTCTTTAAACTAGAGACACTACATACTGATATACACCTGAACATCAGCAGGAGAGGACTCTTTAAAGTAGAGACACTACATACTGATATACACCTGAACATCAGCAGGAGAGGACTCTTTAAAGTAGAGACACTACATAATGATATATACCTGAACATCAGCAGGAGAGGACTCTTTAAAGTAGAGACACTACATACTGATATACACCTGAACATCAGCAGGAGAGGACTCTTTAAAGTAGAGACACTACATACTTATATACACCTAAACATCAGCAGTAGAGGACTCTTTAAAGTAGAGACACTACATACTGATATATACACCTGAACATGAGCAGGAGAGGACTCTTTAAAGTAGAGAAACTACATACTGATATACACCTGAAAATGAAATGTGTCCTCCTTAATGGACTATTTTCTGTTTCTGTGTCTCTGTCCTCTTCACTTTGTCTTTTTTTACTATTTTCTTTCTCTCTATCTTTGTGTCAATGTCTCTTTCAATTTGTTGTTTTCTTAACCGTCTCACTGCACTGTTCTACAATAACCACTGCTTATGGGCTAAAATACACTTAATTCTTTATTGTATTCCTTCAACACTTTTTAGACGATCCCTTATTGTTTTAAAATGCTGTTACTGTTACGACAGATGTGTACATAACTGATATTTATTCATATTAACGTTTACCTTTTACTTGAATTTGACCTTTGCTGTTGTTACGCTGTAAATCTCCAATTCTTTCTGTAACCGTGTCTTCCCTTTTATCCTAAAATATAATCTTTCTCCGGTATTACTTTCCCCGCTTTTTCTAACTTTTCTTATTACATTTAAACTCAATTACCAAATCTTTTTATTGGCCTGCAAGCCTGAAAAGCAATCTTGCTGAAGAATCAGAAAAACTCCTGTTATTTGTGTCATTCCTTTTCTCATCTTTCCACACACACACACACACACACACACACACACACACACACACACACACACACACACACACACACACACACACACACACACACACACACACAGGCTCAGGTTCCCTCAGATGTCGGGGCTTTCGGATTCACTCTGGATGTCGGATGAACCACGTCTGGGTCATTTCCACGCGGATGTTGGTTTTACCCGCAGAGCGTCGCTTTCACGTCGATATCTGATCTTCATTTTCTGTCATCCCTGATGTTTTCCTAAGCCCCCTCTCTCTACCTGTCCTCATAAATAATTATAAGCTCGGGATTTAACAGGGCAGAAGCAGACATTCGTAGCTAAAAAACACATTTATCTCATATATCTTAAGGTTTTGTGACTTGGTTACACGATTTACGGCGAGGAAACTCAACCCGAGTCACCTGGATGCAGAAATCATCTTTGTGTTAACCAGAGGACGGGATGGTTGGAGGAAAGATTGACGTTTTTAAGAGCGTCTGAACTAAGGCAGGGGCTTGGAGCTGATTTAAACACCACCACCGTGGGAAAATCCTGCTCACCTGTGACGCAACCCCCCCCCCCCCCAAACAAGTCCCTCTTAAAGCTCCACTGGTATTTATTTTGTTATGAAATGTTCCACAGTATATTAGCATGCAGAAAATTAATATAGCAACATATGTACAGATATAGTGAAGTAGAGTTGTCTAGCTGGCTTTAGAGAATAAAGTCACGCTCGCTCTGTGTGTTGAAATCTGAGTTTCTCTGGTGAGTTATTTTATTTATTTAGGCTTCAAAGAGATTAGGATCTCTCTCCAAGATAGACTTGAGAAAAAGAAACATTCACAAGACCCCAAACAGAAGCTACACAATAGGAGTCATGACAAATATCAGATAATAATGCTTTAAAGATTATCCAGTGACTAGTTTAGGGAAGTTTGCAGTTAATTTCAAGGTGTAAAATATTTAGCCCAATATTACTGATTACATGTGTGATATCTAAGGTAAAGTAGCAACTAGATCACATGTGTCAAACTCAAGGCCCGGGGGCCAAATCAGGCCCTTGGTGGATTTAATTTCGGCCCGCAGGATAATTTCTAATTACTATTAGATCTGGCCCGCCGGTATATTGCACGCACACCTTCCCTCCATCCTGAGGGTCTCCTCCGCTCAGAGCCTGAGCCCAAACATTGATGACCTTGCACCCAAGATGAGAGGCCAAGTATCTGAGCTAGCATCACAGAGCAGCACACTGAGTTCAAAGGATGCTTCCTTCTGCACTTTCTCTCTCACGACAACAGGGCATGTTTGGTTTCTCTTTGAGGGGAATAGTTTTGTTGAAGCTGTTGTTGGCCTGTGGGAAAATGTAATCATAAGAAATGACTCTGGAGAAGCTGCAGATAGAGCCGTAAGAAATGAATGCAACTGATTATTTAATGTTGTTTTTATAGGCAATAATTGAAGCTTTGTTAGTTCCAGGTTTAATATGTGCAATAAGTTAATTTCAATAAGTTCTGCAATAAACATTGAACCAGTCCGGCCCTCGACTAGTACCCATTTTATTATTTTGGCCCACTGTGTATTTGAGTTTGACCCCCCTGAACTAGATCATGTACTTTAGTTAGAAGATATAATTGGTTTTGTATTCTGAGAGAAAAGTCGTGTTGATTCCCGTTCACTTCAATACAGTCAGGGTTTTCATTAC
The DNA here is from genome assembly GCA_902827135.1 of Harpagifer antarcticus. Taxonomy (NCBI): domain Eukaryota; kingdom Metazoa; phylum Chordata; class Actinopteri; order Perciformes; family Harpagiferidae; genus Harpagifer; species Harpagifer antarcticus. Next base: position 1,745,051 of record CADEHL010001140.1, on the reverse strand, counting down.
GCAAGCACACGATCCATCAACAAGAGGTTCTCATTTAATACAGTCTTTAGGAGCATTGGCAGGAAGAATGCAGTTTTTTTTAAATGCCAGAGAACATGTGTGATATGTGTCTCTTATGTTTATATTTATATTTGACCACTATGCACAAAACTGCTCTTGCCATACACTTCAGTCTACTTTCCTTAAAGCCTGGCGCATGTGAGAGGACAGACATGAAGGTTAATTGTGAAATGACACATGAAGTCATTCTGCTGCAGAGCTATGAAGTAACGGTATCCAATATCTCTCTCAGAAGTGCAGTAGCAGCCTGACTTCACTTCTAAACACACGTCTGACTCACAGGAAGACAGGCCGAAGCATGAAAGGAAAGAAAGTGGTGTTTGATAAAGGAGGGAAACAGACTCAGAGTTCACTGCAGTTTGATCAACGCAGCAGTCAGACTTCTACCATCACTTCTCACTACATGTGGAGTATTTGATGTCAGGGGTTCAGGGCGGGGTCATGTGATCATTAACGGCAACCTGAGAGAGCGCAGTGTGTGGTGGAAGAGTGCGATTACTGCAGTAATTCATCTGGAACCAGAAATTAGCTCAACCCAAGTCAGCGCTGGCTCACGGACAACTTTTATGAGTGTGTGTGTGTGTGTGTGTACGCACGATTTTAGTATGTTACAGTAGAAATATGAGGTAATTAGTGTCAGTGAAAGTGGACACTACACAATTATACCTTTACAATCAAAATATAATATAATATACTGCAGAGGCTGACATAACCGTACAGCAACAAAACCTGAACTGCTGAATTTGGCACGGGTTTTAGTGCAGGAAGTACAAATACATCTTAATTACGGTATCAGAAACGGTATTCGACAGCATATATATATACAAAGAGTGACTTTAAACCAAAATACTAAATGTTATGGATAGTCGATTAACACCAAAATGACCAATTAATCTCATTTTTACTGTATTTATACATTTAAATCACATTTGTTAAGGATTTAATCATAAGTGACGTACAGTTAGAACACACACACATCTGGGTAAAGCCCAAATAGTGCAAGAGTCGTGCAAGTGGATCAACTTCATGAAAAATATCTATGACTACAGATGTAAATGAGCTATTAGCTTAAATCTATTGGAAAAATATCTGCTCTTAGGCTAGCTCACACTAGTGCTACCCCCGATCCTGCTCCCTCTCTGTGCCCTGCTGTCCTCGACCACTTTGAGCCTATTTCCCTCTCTTCTCTCTCGGACATAGTGGAGCACCTGCGGCCGACAAGCTGCTCCTCTGACAGCATTCCCTCACGCCTTCTCAAAGAGGTTTTTCATTCAGTTGGAGCAAGTATTTTATTACTTTTAAACACTTCTCTTACCTCAGGATGTGTCCCAGCTGCCTTTAAACATGCCGTGGTTACGCCACTACTTAAAAAGAAAAGTCTCGACCCCTCCACTCTCGCAAATTTTAGGCCCATCTCCCAGCTACCGTTTTTATCAAAAGCCCTGGAGCGCGTAGTCTACGCCCAGCTGCAGTCTTTTTTAATCCTTCATGGCATCCATGAAAAGTTTCAGTCTGGCTTCAAACCCATGCACAGCACTGAAACAGCCCTTTTAAGAGTTTTTAACGATCTGCTCCTAGCCGCCGACTCAGGTTGCCCAGCTGTCTTGGTGCTGTTGGACCTGACAGCTGCCTTCGACACCGTGGACCATGGCATCCTGCTGTCACGGCTTGAACAGTCCGCTGGCATCACAGGCTCTGCCCTCGCATGGTTCAGGTCCTACCTTAAGGACCGTAGCTTTTCAGTGCAGCTAGGTGCCTTCTCCTCTGCCAAAGCCCCTCTTACCTGTGGGGTTCCCCAAGGCTCGATTCTGGGCCCCATCCTGTTCCTACTGTACATACTGCCCCTAGGTTCTATTCTAACAAAACACAATATTCCCTTCCACTGCTACGCTGACGACGTCCAGATATATCTCCCGCTCAAAGCAAACATCAAACAGTCACTACAGCAGCTGATGGACTGCTTAACGGAGATCAAATCCTGGCTGAGCAACAATTTCCTGACTCTTAACGAGGGCAAGACGGAGGTCATCTTTTTTGGACCACAACCCCCAGCCTCTCAGGTTGATATTCTGGGCTCCCTCCAACAAAACATCCTCTCCTCGGTCATGAACCTTGGCGTGACCTTGACGAACACTTTTAAATTCGATAAGCAGGTCAGCAGCGTAGTCAAATCCTGCTTTTTTAAAATAAGACTATTGGCCAAAACCAAGTCCTATTTATCTTTTAAAGACATGGAAAGGGTCATCAACGCCTTTGTTACCTCAAGGCTGGACTATTGCAACGCTCTGTATGTGGGTATGGACCACGCGTCAATTAAACGCCTGCAGCTGGTCCAAAATGCAGCTGCACGTTTGCTGACTGGCCACAAAAAGCGCGACCACATCACCCCAATTCTGGCCTCACTACACTGGCTTCCAGTTCAGTTCAGAATTGATTTTAAAATCCTTTTATTTGTTTTTAAAGCTCTAAATGGGCTGGCTCCTTCCTACATAACCGAACTCCTCCAGCGCTACACCCCAGCAAGAGTTTTAAGGTCTGCTGACCAGCTGCTGCTGGTAGTGCCGAAGACCAGGCTCAAAACCCGAGGGCACCGAGCCTTCGCAGCAGCTGGCCCGAGGCTCTGGAACACTCTGCCCCTCCATGTGAGGTCGGCCCAGACCCTAGGGGTTTTTAAATCCTCTCTAAAAACACACTTCTTCTCTCAGGCTTTCTAGCTAGAGCGGAGCACGACTTCTGACATTTCCCTGTGTATTGTTTTTATATTTGCTGTTGCAAAATGACTGTCTTCTGTTACTATTGCACTGCAGTAAAGTGTTTTTATTACATGTACAGCACTTTGGCTCGACCAAACATCGTTTTTAAATGTGCTCTATAAATAAAACTTGATTTGATTTGATTTGAAATCTGGCAGAATTAATCTCTTCTCTTTTCTGAGATTAATGTATTTGTATGCATGGTCCTTTTTGAAATACATACATAATATAATATAGCATTTCGAGACAATAAGAGTTTTATTTCTGAGGGCAGACCACACCATGGCTGCTGGAGTGAGACGTCTTTCATTTAAGGTGAAGACAGACAGGTTTGTAACGTAATATCACCTCGGACTTTTCTGCTCTCGGAGAGTGAAGGAAAAACCTCAAAAGCCACCGAAACTTTAAAAGGTGGTCAACTTACCATTAAACTACCTTAATACAACATCAGTTCAGCCCGTGTTTGTGTTGAGAGCTTCAGTTCCATGAGAGCGGACATTTTCAGTTTGAGCACTCCCTGCAGGACCGGAGCATTTAAAGTATTAAGTTAGTTTTACCCAGGAGAGGAACTGCAGCCAAAAGGACGGAGGCATGTTCCCTGGAAAGAGAGAGAGAGAGTGCTGCTGACATTGAAGAATATATATATAATATAAAACATCTTACTTCTTAAAGGAATAGTGTGGGAAATGCTTTCTTTTATGCCAAGAGTTACATCACTCTGTTACGGGGGGTGTTGTAAACATTTTGCAGTGTGTATGTATAGAGTGTTACAGTCGTGATGTCAAACTCGTTGGCCAACAAAATGGACAGCCTTAAAAACAAAGGCAGTAAAAATAGAAGTGCATCTTGAAATCAGAAGAAACAAATACAACGGAAACGGCTGCAAGTTAAAAATGCAAACAGCCATTTCTAATACATTAACAGCAATCACCTTGCTAATGTCAAGAACACACAAACCACGAAAAAAATTAAACAAAGATTTCCACGCCTCTAGGAGGAAAGGCTAGCTACAGTTTGATTTACCTCAGGAGACTAAAGTTTGTTTGTTCTTGAAGTCGTGCGGAAATCAGATTGAGTAGACGCATGGATGTATAATAAGAACTGGATACAGCGTGGGAGGCGGGGTCTCGTTCTTTCCTATGAGAGCTCATAGAGAACGCAGTGACGAGTCCTAAAACCCGGAATTAAGTTAGCATTTTTACCACGTCCGGTTCCTTCGATAAAACGCAATGCAATTTCTCCATAGGATTTTGGAAAATAGCTGAAATAAGGTCTGTGTTTGAGACACATTGAAGAGACAGATCACGTTTGGTTCTACAACATTAAATCATCAGCAGTGACCCCACTGGTGATTTCTGAAGAGTTTACGTGTCTGAAAAACGATGGTTGTTACCAAGTGGCTGAATAGGACTACAGAAGTTGTCGAGGCCGTTGTACGTCATTACGCCGAACACGTAAACTCTCCTCTAAGTTTGTTTGCCCTGTTCTGCTTGAAAGCAAGTTCCTGCCTCCTGCAAACTGTTAAAACAAATGCTTCAACTCGTTCCATTTAGAATCTGTGTGTTTTAATATGGATCTTAAGTTGGCGTGACGTTGAAGCAGCGACCCGGCTGTAGTTCCTTTATAGCATAACGTTAGCATTTTGCTTCTGGCGACTAGATTTATGATTCGGAAATTATAAAAGTAGGGTAGACATGTGGATATTATCCGG
>CADEHL010001140.1:1658027-1735527 GCA_902827135.1 Harpagifer antarcticus | reverse complement strand
CCATTTGCTAATGAAAGCTCTTCTCATGGCGGGAGACATTCAGGCTCATCTGTCACACAGTCACACACCGACGTTTGTTAGAGAGTTTAAGGTTTGGGCCTCCGTTATAAAGGCCCTCTGTGACATATGTTCTTATGATTAGTGAGAGTCTGTCAGACCTAGTAGAAATCTGCAGCTGGATGGCATCGTCTGTCTTTGGTTTCTAAACCCCAGCACCTACCCTAAGCTCCGGGTTCTCACTTTCCTCTTGTGCAAACTCCTTATTCTTAATCATAATGAAACCTCTCTTTTAAAGTCAATCCATCTTCTCAACCCTGGGTCGGACGGTATAACTCTGAGGACTTATTTAGCTTTGTTAAAAAACAGAAAAAGAAAAGTATTTTCCTAATTGGACCGCTTGAGGAAAAGCTTGTCAGGCTGAAATCCATCACGCTGATTGCTGGCCTTGTCTGCGTGGAGCCACACGGGGGTGGTGCTTCGCGGGGTTTTGGGGGGTCTGGGATCCTGCACATGCTAGTTGGATCACGGGAGGGAAGCCCTCGCTCAGAAGAGCAGCTCATTACCTCGGTTAGTCACCAGCTCCCACTGTCTGCAGCCATGAGAAATGAGCAGGTCGTCATGTGTGGATCCGACAGCCCCGTGGCACAGGGTCAGGCTGACATCCAGACATGGGGGAGGCACAGGAGCAATGAGGAAGCATATTAGGAGAATCCGGGAAGGCTTTCTGGGAATTTGGACACGATCTGAAAGCTTAATATTCTCAAGTAGCTGATGTGTCGACAGTTGAACTTCCCATCCATCCAAACACTCTGTATCTGATGGTCTATATTCATCCGTAACTGCATTTACGATAGTAGGAGCCACATGTATTGTATTATAACCCAGCATGCACATTCAAACATATTTATTTGACTTAAACCGATATATTCCTGCACTTTAACTGTATCTGAATATTGAAGTATGAATGCTTGTTGTGTGTATGTTGTCTTCTCCCGAATGTTGTACGTCTCTTGTTGGTTTTTGATGTTCTGTTCTATTCTATAATTGGTGGTGGGCGTGTTCACTGATGGTCGTGGCTATACCTGACTGCTTTCACCTGTTTTCATTTGGCTCCATTGCTCGATCAAACACGGGACTTCACATGATCTGAACCAAAAGCCAACGTTAACATTTCTGTATGCAACTTTAATAACGCAAGTCGTTGTTTTTTTCAAAACCTAACCAAGTAAAGTAAACTGCAATCCAAGAGAAAACATGTCATCCTCGAAATGTAACTGAGAGTGCAGTTCAGTTGAATGTGATTTTGTAGGAGACAGGTTCGCTTTGTTTGAGGTGTGTCTGGGAAGAATTGTCCGAAAGCAACACCCACGACAATACAGTGACACAACACGTTGAACTCTGGTCGGACAAGGAACAACTCAGTCCTTAATTGGTCACATTTCCAAAAGCCCTGTGCTCATAGAGTGGAGATAACGATATGTTTGCTGATACTAATACTGCAATGGATAGTTTCTCCTTACTAACCCAGGGACGAACACACTGGCTTCTTGCTCAAATAATTGAACAATGTGTCGGTTACTTTCATATAACACAAATTCAATCCCGACTTAAAATATGGGACTCCCAACAGAGTCAAACCCCTTGACTTTTAGGTGTGCTTTTGGCTATTCCAGCAATTCATTGATTGATTTGCCAAATCTGTGAAAAAGGAAATACACACACACACACACCTCTATGTCACACACACATGTCTGAGTTGACTCCCCTGTGAGCAACTCGAATAAATAATCATGCAACAAGTTTCCCCTCTGACTGCAGCAGACATTCACACTTTCAGCTGCAACACTAACGCATGAGACAACCAGATAGCTGCCGCAGTGTGTGTGTGTGTGTGTGTGTGTGTGTGTGTGTGTGTGTGTGTGTGTGTGTGTGTGTGTGTGTGTGTGTGTGTGTGTGTGTGTGTGTGTGTGTGTGTGTGTGTGTGTGTGTGTGTGTGTGTGTGTGTGTGTGTGTGTGTGTGTGTGTGTGTGTGTGTGTGTGTGTGTGTGTGTGTGTGTGTGGACCTGTCACTCCAGGTCGAGTGATGTTGATGTGCGCTCAAGTGGCATGACTGTGGCTCTCTATGAGGGAGGTATGGCACAGAATCCAGACTTGAGTAGGACATGGTGTGTGTGTGTGTGTGTGTGTGTGTGTGTGTGTGTGTGTGTGTGTGTGTGTGTGTGTGTGTGTGTGTGTGTGTGTGTGTGTGTGTGTGTGTGTTTGGATGGCTTGGCAGACATCAGATGAGGGGATGTCATGCCCCTCAGACTCACACACACTCACACACACACACACACACACACACACACACACACACACACACACACACACACACACACACATCCATATCCAACAGCAGCGAGCATGAATGGTCATTCAGCTCCAGCCAGCAGTATGAAAACAAGTCAAAAGGAGGAAGAGGAGGAGGAAAAGGGGGAGGATGAAGGATGGGGTCTCGAGCCAAAAGAAACACGGTGGGCTCGCCTGTCCTCCTTGTCCTGGTGAGCACCCCAGGCAAATATTCTGTGAATGAGAGCATATTTTGGGGGGCTACACTTCCTATGTTACCCTGCGAAGGAGAAGGAGGAAAGGTGACTCATCCATGATGTCATCCACACGAGATGATAAATGTTAACTGAGTCTCAATGTGTTTTAGAGGACGTGAAATGTGGCCTGCTTTTTAGTCTGGTATTTATATTAGTGTACAACAGCACTGCTCTCAAGTTTTTATTTTGCCAACATGTCTTGCTTGTTTATGTGGTCCAGAAAGCACTTTAATAATGTACTAACCTCTTAAGTGATGCAGAACTTAAATCATGTTCCTGCTGGGATGTAGATAAGAAGATTGATACCACTTTTATTAACTGTCTCTAAATATATAGCTAGCAGAGCAGCTGATTAGCTTAGCTTAGCATAAACGATCGAAAGAGATATAACGCCTAGCTTAGCTTTGTCTGAAAAATCCACCTACCGGTTTAATTTATTAGCATGTAAGGCTATGTCTTGTTTAGTCCTTTTTTACCTAAAGTTGAAGGCAGGAAGTCACTGCTCTTAGCTAAGTAAATAGTCTCACATATAACCCCCCATGAACTATAACTTGTTATTTTCACGCCTGTTTTGTTATGGAATAAACAAGATAAACCATGTTAATTAGTAACGTTGCTGGTAGGTGGATTATTCAGACAGCATCAGGCTATCTGTTCCCCTTTTTATCCCGCCTTTATGCTAAGCTAAGGAGCTGCTAACGGTAGCTTCATATCAAGTGTAGAGACATGTTGACTGCAGCTCCATAGTAAGGAAAGTAGCTATTGGCTGTCCTAAAAGTAGCTAGAAGTCGCTAAATGACATCATCGGCTAATTTGCATATTGAGCCATTTGCACGTAGTTGTAATGGACGCCAGACAAAAAGTGGAAAAAACACCCTTAATATGTTTAGAACTACAAATGAACTTCCGTGTGGTGATTCTTATTTTTATTTTTTTCAATGTTTGGCCATCACTTGATGACTTTAATGCTTTGTCTACTCTAGACCAACATTACATACATACATTGTGTCCAGTATTGTTAAAGAATTAGTCACATTTAATCAAATAAAAGTGTTATGTGGGATGGAATTGCTACCTTCCTTCTTTATCTGGGCTCGGTGCTGGCAAAGTGATCCGAAAGAGACACACAGCAATCCAGGGCTGGCGCATGCGCGATTAATATTCAGTACGCGTAGTGTATCTCTTTTTCTTTGCCACCTCTCTGCTCGAGTGCAGCTGCCTAGCGAGGCTGCCTGAGAGTGCTTCGGCGGAGGGGCTCAGCACCCGCTGCTCGTCGAGGAGTAACTGCGTAACGATTACGTGCTATCACGTCAGATTCTCCAAACACCAGAAAAGTTTCCAATAACACCAGAAAAAGTAGCTGGATTTGTCGCTAGTCGCTTTTGACAAAAGAAAGTAGCCGGAGGGTTTGGAAAGTCGCCCGATTTAGCGAGAAATCGTCACGTTGGCAACACTGGTTGAGTGGTAACAATCTTCTTATCTAAGCCTTAGCAAGACTGAAAATATGTTTTTAGTCATGATATTCTGATATAGCACTGATTGATGTTTTATCCTGTTGTACTGTCTTTATTTTACGCTAAGCTAACTGGCTACTGGAATACGTTTTCTACCACTGTGCAGCACAAAGCAAGAACCCTGTATTTTTCCGAATGTGTTTCACTTTTTCTATTTCACTACTAAACACAGAGAGCTGAGATATTTCCAGCACAGCTTCACAGTAGAAAAAAATGTAAAGAAAAGTGCCTTTATTCCACGGTGTTATTAATAGAACAAGGTTAAATGAAACTAATCGTGGAACATTAGCCTCATGCTCGTTTCAATATTTGAGCACCTAATAATGACTATTTCTCTTTATACTCTCACATTGTACTTTGTTCAGCAGCTATGTCGGTGACCAGGCTGACGTGTGTGGGAAGTTTTAGCCTGGACACGCTCCTTTTGATCTCTGAATGAAAACCCCCGATAATGAGGTGACATTACGATCATTGAGAATTTACGCTCATTGGATACAACGGTTTTCAATTCGACAAATTATGAGCTTTATCCGTGACATTTTCTCTACTTCTCCCATTGCAGGAAAGCCGTTAAGTGAGAGGTCTTATGAAGTTCGCTATGAGTGTGACAAGTACTCTTAAGGGTTTTAAATTACCTTTGAAGTGGCGGCTAATCACTGTGGTGAAGCAGTTTTGGCTCAGTGACTACAGCTGCTTCCCCAGAAGCGTTGAAATTGATCTAAGGCCTTTTGGCTAACGTTATTTCAAAAGACACAGTGGCACAATGGAGATTCAAAGTCTTTTAACGCTAGGTTAAATGTCCGGTTTTGATTCTGTCCCTAAAACCAAACAGAAAGGGTTCAGCAATTGACAAAAGGGGAATATAATGATAGTGTTTATCCTGACCCCAACGACTCCAGATAGAAGGTGTGAGCATGAAACTCAACTTTCAATTCCAACTTTAAAGTGTAGCTTTCTCTATAAAGGTCATTTTACATAATGGAGCAACCTAGGATGATTTCATTCAGAGACACTTACGTCAAGAAACTTAACGCTTATGGCAAATGGCTATAGTTAGATTTGGTGGGAACAACCTTTCTCTTTAAGGGAGTTTTCTAGCAAGAATGCTAATTTCCCCTAGAAAAAAGTTTTGGATATATTTAAGTGGAGTTGTATGAGGTACTTATTACCTAGAGTGGTCTGAATTGTAGTCTGGTGGCGAAAGCATAGATGGATATACTGAGAAATATCAGGTTATAATGGCAAAGCTACATCTGCATTAGTTATATGTATACGAGCCTACATATTGCTAAAGATTATGCACAATTATGGAACCAATTTGATTGATAAATTGATAGTTGATGTAAAAAATGTACACCCATCAATAGTGTAAACTAGAAGGGAACATCCGCCATGTCACTTGATGCAACTCCTTGATTTTTGATAAACTTGTTCCACCAATTTACATGAAAATTAGGCCTGTAGTTTTTCCATAATCTTGCTGACAGACAAACAATCCAACAGATAATCAAGATGTTTCCACTGGAGAATGGAGAGTTGTAAAAAAAAGTGCCAGCAGTCTTTATAACTAAACAACAAAATAGGTAGTTTCTTCACTGTCTCCATTTTTGTATTTTCTGAAGGCAGCTAAAACTAATACGCTATGGTCAAGAAAGTCTGGTGGTCATAGTTAAAACACCAAAATGTAGCTGCTGGTAGCAGATTGGATGTGAAATGTAGTCTCCAACATCAAAGCCATGCCCTCTATGCCCCCTACCATCTTCCCTGACCTCCTTCTTCAGAGGTCTTGTGGCACCGTAACAACATCAAGCTGCCTTCCAGGGCCCCAGATCCCGAGGGGCCTGGTTGGAAATCAAACCCCGGTTACTGTCGCCTTTGCTTCTGAGGGGGAAGAGTCTTTACTCGCACGACCACAAGACGCTGCTTGTCACGAAACATAAGCAATGGTCGTTTCAAGTGTTTGATCAAATGATTAATGCTGTTGTTTTTACTGGTGAGGACAGCCTGAAATGCCATCAAAAGAAGACACACAAGAGCAACATTAGTTTTTCTAACCCCATTAGAACCAATTAGACAAGCCCACGCTGAGTGATAGCTCTTTGGGTGGAGACAGATGCCACGGACAGATGAACGAACTTTAAACACACCAGTGTTTTACAGATGGGGGGGATCCCAGTCCCAGCAGAGTCTTTTATACCCGATGTAAGACACGGTGGTGTCAAAGAGCCCCTTGTGATCCCCCTCAGGACCAGTAGGAGGTATTTTAATAGCTGTCTGACCCGTGGCGGCTCTTGCCTCCTGCCATCTCCCTCACAGTGAAACTATTGTGCTGAGTTAGAAACACAGAGAGCAGGGGAGAGACTAAAAAGACGTCAGAGTTGTTTTTCTGCTGTTGGCTGCGTGTCACTCATCTTGGCGAGTTATCAGCTTCCCTGAGGCTGAGATAAGCATCTTCAGTGAAATCCAACACACTGCAAAGTTGACTCTGGTTTTACGCTTTCTTTACCACTGATTTTCAAAAACACATAGTTAACTCGAGCTTCAACTTTGGTGAACTCTAACGTGCATATTTGGGCCATTGACAAAGCCATCGTGACAGCTGTTGAACATTAGGAATCTAGCATAGCTTTATAGCTGTTTTGCACCATTAACTTTTATTTAAACCTCTTCTGCCAAATGTAAACCATGTAACAAAAGAGGAATGAGTTGGTGACAGCAAAGAGAGAGAAGTTGGTGAAACATATACATCTTTGAAATACGAGTAAAGAGAGAGAAGTTGGTGAAGCATATACGTCTTTGAAATACGAGAAGTCATTGTTATTAGCAACCAAGCTAACACGCTTCCCAAGCTAGCTAGCTCATACAGTATATTTCCTTTTGTCAACTCTGTATTGTTATACAATCATGAGAACAACATGTGGGGGGGAAGTTGAGTCAAAAGTACTAGAGTGACGCATGGGCTGCATAATTATTTCCGAACCAGACCTGAGACCAAGAGTAACCGAAGCCAACGCTGTAAATGTTAGCTGAAGCATTTTGTGTTTCCCTGTCACACAACTGTTGCTATCTCGGTTACAATCAAGCCCCAAACCTGAACAAGAAGTACTCCAACACTGAAAAGGGATGTCCATTTCCTGCTGTGAAGCGGATTTTGGTCCAAAGAACATACAGTATTTTCCATTTGGCCGAAAAATCACAGACCCAGCCAAAACTTCACTTAATTTTTTGTACAGTCTTAATGCACTCTCTGTCATAACATCATAACCAAAATTCCAGACAAGTAGGCCAAATATGACCCACACATCATTTGTAAATATCAGGGTTGGCCTATCCACCTTTCATGCAGTAGCCTACAGACTAAATAGAAAAATGCTATTTGAGTGGTCGTTAGCTCACAGGCTAAGTTCACCAACTAGCCATGCAGGTAGTCCCTATATAAACAAGCCTTTAACACTGCCAATTATTGCAAGGACACATGGAAACAAGTAACTTATTAACCTATTATATTGTGTGGAACATCACACCTTATATAGAGATTATTGACACACACACACACACATACACGCACATACATTCACACACTTTACCTTATATTCTTGAACTTTGCAGCTTTAAAACTTCCCAAATTAACTTTTTGTTTGACCACAGGCTTCTTTAGTGGATATATCTTGCATCATATTTACAGTTTATGTTTCATAGTGCTCTGTCCTTACAACCCGTAAGCACTTCATCTACAAAACTGCATGTCTCTCGTTGGCTGTTTGCTCCGAGGCGTCACCATCTGTCCTCCAGCAGCACAGCTCCAGTCCTCCCCTCTTTCCTCCCATTGTAGAAACAGCTGTGGACCGTGAACCGTGGAGTGCGGGTCTGACACGGATTACCTGGATACCGGCTCTAAATCTGGGTGGGCATCAAGCTGAAAGGCAGCTCTTCTTTTTCCACAGTTTCTCTTTTTAATGGATTCATTTCCTACAACTTCCACCATGGCGAGCAGGCTTCTTCACACTCTGCATGTGTTACTCATTTTGGAGTCGAGCTGGGGTAAAATCGCGTCTGAGGATTTTGTGGACGCCGTGCGTAAAGGTGATGATGTCCCACTGGCTGAAGAGCAGCGCGTCTTTGCACACGAAGGCACCAAACGGGACATGGTCTCCATCAACATGTTCAAAGTGTACGAGAAGTACAGCAAGGAGCCGCTGAGCCAGAGGGAGGCAAACACCGTGAGGAGTTTTAAAGCTGTCCCGAGTGAGTGAGCACAGAGTGTATTAATGCCATGAACTATGTTAATAATGAAATGTGTACCACGTCTCGTACTTTTTATGTTAGAAGGGAATATAACTTATAAACTGTGTCAAAACAGATGCATTTACATTCTCAGTCACTGCTCAATTAGAACAAATCTGGTGTTTTCAAGTGTATGGTATTATTTAACACTAAATCGTGTCTGATAAATGTGTTAATTGAACTTTTAAAAATGAATGTTGATTGGAGAATGTTTTAGTTTCATGAAAAATGACTTTAGACCCGATGGAGGTTGGATTATAATACATTACATTTTCTAGAAAACCAACAAACTGTTTATTTCCTGGAGCAATTTAAAAATAGTCAAAGTTAAATCAAGCATAAAAGCGTATTCTTATATAGAAAATAATGTTTAATGTATTATATAACAGTATTATGCTACTTACAGTATCATTAAATGAAATTCAACATTTCAAGGAGGGCCTATTTCAAGTGTTTCCTCATTTTTATTTGACTTATTTTTGTTGCACATTTCATTACAGAATACAGTCTCAAAGTGCAAAGAAAGGCATAAAGTTGACATTCAACTTGAATAATTCAATGTTATGCACAAAGGAATATCTTGGGAAAGCATCTGATCCTAATTATTTCATCAGTGCATCATCCTAAACGGAGGTGTTTAGCCCTCGCTCCCATTTGGGCTTAAACATCTTCACCTCTGTTGTGATTTAGTGATCTGCGGGACTCTAAGCCTGGAGCTCTGTTAGTTCTCCGGTAGCTGCAACAGCCTAGGTGTTAGACAAGAGCCTATTATCACACCCAGACACCGGCTGCACAGCGAAAAGCCTCAGAGGAGCTCTTTCTGCTATAAGCATTTCCATATGGCTGCGACAGACCTACTGGACCGATCCAATGTTTGTCTTTCAGGCTGCGGTGGAAGTGTGCGAGACGAGGGTGAACTTCAAGAGTATAGCCGTCGAGGATGAGGCTTTTTTTGGTCATGCGTGAGGCAGGCACTTAAGCGTGCCGTGCTTAATACTTTCCATGCTGCATGCTTATGTCAGTCAGATGTGTTGAGCGACATTCTGCAGAAGACGTATTGGATGTTGTTATTCGTGTCAGTCAAGCAATGCAGATGATAGTGGAGGGGGAAGGTGTAAAGCTGAAACTTGATCGCTTTAATCGTTAGTTTTGTTAGTTTCAGGCGGAGATACTTCATCGGGGATTTAGCATTTTTTGACAAAACATCTGTTAGGTTGAAAAAGTGTTAAAGTTACCTTGGTTGCTGATTGGCTAATGGTTACACAAGCCAAAACATCGTTATGACATCACAAAGTGTCCAAAATCTGATCAGCTCATTTTCAGACAGGTTTTTATAGAAATGGATCAAAAAGAGAGAGAATCTTTGTTCCTGAAACTTTCAGAGTCTCTTTCCACAGAGGGGACACATGTTGATGTAGAAGAGACATGAAGAAGAGGGGACACATGTTGATGTAGAAGAGACATGAAGAAGAGGGGACACATGTTGATGTAGAAGAGACGTGAAGAAGAGGGGACACATGTTGATGTAGAAGAGACGTGAAGAAGAGGGGACACATGTTGATGTAGAAGAGACATGAAGAAGAGGGGACACATGTTGATGTAGAAGAGACATGAAGAAGAGGGGACACATGTTGATGTAGAAGAGACATGAAGAAGAGAGGACACTTGTTGATGTAGAAGAGACATGGAGAAGAGGGGACACATGTTGATGTAGAAGACACATGGAGAAGAGGGGACACATGTTGATGTAGAAGAGACATGAAGAAGAGGGGACAAATGTTGATGTAGAAGAGACATGAAGAAGAGGGGACACATGTTGATGTAGAAGAGACATGGAGAAGAGGGGACACATGTTGATGTAGAAGAGACATGAAGAAGAGGGGACACATGTTGATGTAGAAGAGACATGAAGAAGAGGGGACACATGTTGATGTAGAAGAGACATGGAGAAGAGGGGACACATGTTGATGTAGAAGAGACATGAAGAAGAGAGGACACTTGTTGATGTAGAAGAGACATGGAGAAGAGGGGACACATGTTGATGTAGAAGAGACATGGAGAAGAGGGGACACATGTTGATGTAGAAGAGACATGAAGAAGAGGGGACACATGTTGATGTAGAAGAGACATGAAGAAGAGGGACACATGTTGATGTAGAAGAGACATGAAGAAGAGCGAACACATGTTGATGTAGAAGAGACATGAGGAAGAGGGGACACATGCTGATGAAGAAGAGACATGAAGAAGAAGGGACACATGTTGATGAAGAAGAGACATGAAGAAGAGGGGACACATGTTGATGTAGAAGAGACATGAAGAAGAGGGGACACATGTTGATGTAGAAGAGACATGAAGAAGAGGGGACACATGTTGATGTAGAAGAGACATGAAGAAGAGGGACACATGTTGATGTAGAAGAGACATGAAGAAGAGGATCTTTCATAATAGGTGACCTTTAAAGGCTGTTTGACAGTTTTCTTTGAAGTATTGTAAGCTAAAATACCTTTTTCTTTTTCCAGGAGTCGTGCATGGCAAAGACGTCTTCCAGTTCAACCTGTCCTCCATCCAAGAATCAGAGCTCGTTCTCCGCGCCTCTTTCCACTTCCTTCACAAGCGTCCACGCCAACACCAGCGACAGTGGCATCTCCGAAAGCCTCGCCATCCGTCCACCGACCCCCAACACTCCCCCTCCCCGAATATCCTCTTCCGCGGATCATCCCCAAACTCAGCTTCTTCCACACCGCTGGGAAACATAACTCTGGCTGCTTTCAAGAAGGGCTCTTGGCAATCGGGGGATGTAACAACGGTGCTGAAACACGCAAAGGATGTGAAAGAGCTTGTGGTTACGGTGGAGTTTGACGTGGAGTTTGGGGCGCCTCCGAGGCAACAGAAAAGCCCTCAAAGCCAAGAGCGCCTCTCTTCGGCCAACATGCCGTATATTTTGATATACGCTGATGATAGAGCGATAGATGAGCCTAACAGCGTGGCCTTGTCACTCCAACGATACGGTCCTTTCCCCGTAGCGGAGGATGCATCTTCCTCAGCTTCTTCAGCCTCCAGGATTCGGCGAGACCTTCATCACCAGCTCCAAACCAACAACATCCCCAAGGTGCAGTACAACACCTTGAAGAACCACGAACTCTGGCAGAACACGTATTTCCCGGCGAAAGCCAAAGCGGCAGTAAAACCAGGGAGGAAGCAGGGTCAGGAGGGCAGCGAGGGCCTGGGGAAGCCTCAGGTGCTGAGCTTCGATGAGAGGACGATGAAAAAGGCCCGGAGGAGGCAGTGGAGCGAGCCCAGGGTTTGCTCCAGACGATACCTCAGGGTGGATTTCGCCGACATCGGATGGAGCGAGTGGGTTCTGGCGCCGAAGTCGTTTGATGCGTACTACTGCGCCGGGGCCTGTGGATTCCCCATCTCTAAAGTGAGCCACAGAAGCTTTGTTACTACAAGACATTTAGAAAGATTAGCCTTTTTATTAAGCTGTTGCTAATTCATAAAGACAAGAGAGGAAAGGTTGTTGGTCTGACTTGAAAGAAATGTATCAACAGAATTTCTGTAGAAAACATGAAATAAATAGCAATTGATTTCATGCATCCGTTGGCATATCAGAATCATAATCAGGTTTATTACTATTACATGTTTAAGAGTTACTTCCTCGAGCATTAATCCCTCCTTCTCCCACTCATTTCCTCAGGTGGTGCGTCCTTCCAACCACGCCACCATCCAGAGCATCGTGCGAGCGGTGGGGATCGTCCCCGGTGTTCCCGAGCCGTGCTGCGTTCCCGACAAGATGAGTCCCCTCAGCGTCCTCTTCCTGGACACCAGCAGGAATATGGTGCTGAAGGTTTACCCCGGCATGTCTGTGGATACCTGCGCCTGCCGGTGAAAACCAATGGAAACTCTGCATTAAAGAGGACAGCAGTGAGGATAAACTGATGCGACTTGGAGGACTCAGGATTTCTGGAGTCTCTGTTCGAGAACTCTTTTGTGAATTGTTTCCTAGTCTGTCAAGATTCGACTTTGAACCTGCTTATCTAATTATTTCTAAAGACTTGTTTCCCTCAACGAGGGCCACCTGTATTTCTTCTTCTCCCTTCATCCAAAAGCAGTTGAATAAGTGCACTTAGTAAAAACTTTAATACTTCTTCTCCACGTCCCAAACACATGAGTTGTCACTTAAAGGTGCGGTAGGTAATTTTGGAGAAACCAGCTCGAGTGCGCTAGAATTTGAAAATACCCCTCCAGAGCCCCTCCTCCAACACACACGAACGCGCACATGACCAATGAGGGCACGAGATAAGTGTGTGCCCAGATGGAAGGCTGACAGGCAGGTAGGCCATCCAGTTACTTTAGCCGGGCCGGCTCAGATGATTGGTCGTGCTTTTTAGGACTACGGCTTCCACAGGTGACATTTTTTAATGGATTTTTTGTCAAAGCACTTCAGATATTCATTGCTATCGGGATGTTAAGAGCATTCCATCGAATATAACAAAAAGTGTATCTCGAGCCGGTTTCTCAAACTTACCTACATTACTTTTTTTAAACAGTTGTCTATAAACTGACTCTCGCTCGTGCAAAAGCATCTCTCACCACCTCTATGTCCTTAATAAGTCAAGTTTTAATGTAAATGCATGTGTTTGTGAAGTATGAAACATACAACTGGATAAATGAGACTTGGATTGTACTGCAGGATTTGTGTGAATGGTTGTAAAAGGAGTTAAATCCCATCTACGGCAATTCATCAAGTCTTTTGGAAAGGATTATTTCCCTCATAAATTCAAGGTAACATAGGGGTGACACATGAATATACAATGGTCTTTTATGGGTAACATTTTTCATTTCTTCCGCACACTTTCACTTTTATGAAGTGATCTTGACTGTTTTAATATCATTCAAGATAAGACTCCATTATCTCTGGCCTACACCTGGACTCTGCTGTCTTTTTGGAAATGTTTCCAAGTTGAGTAAGCTCTCCCTGAAACCTTTTCTCATCAGTTCCTCTGCTGCTTGGCCCTGTCTGGAATTGGACTCCCTGATGAACTGCTCACTGACTCAGGAGGGACACACAGACTGATTTACATCCTACATTATTCAACCCTCATCATGTAAATACTGTAGTTACTAATGCAAACTAAATTGTACCTATTCTATTGGTGCCGTTGAACATCCCATATATTAGCAAAAGGTATTTGTGCATGATAGGTAATAACATCTTCTTTAAACTATATTTTAATAGCCATTTGTTTATATCTTGTATATATTTATGACACCTACTGACAGATACTGTGCTCCAAGCATTGGAAGGTCACTTGCTTCTGTTTCGGCTGAGGGTAAAAACAGCGCTCTGCTGCCCCCTGCTGTGCGTTTTGGGAACGTCGAAGAGACTTCAACATTTTAAAGGAACACGTTTCCTGTTGTTATTCAGCATTTGACTTTAACACATGAATACTGTTATTCAAAGATGACTTGTACAGTTTGTAATAATGGTAGATTCCCATGGTAATTAAAAAGGGATAAATGTATCTGTCCTTATAACTGTATTATGTGGCTTAAAGTGTATTTGAATAGTGATGTGTGCTCACAGACTAATGTATGGCTCGTAAGGAAATAAATTGAATTGTACATATTGTTAAAGACATTTGCAAACTTTTATTAAAAGTGTTTAAAGCTTAGGCTTTGTGCACATTATATACCTTACAGCAGTGACCACCAACTGGCGGCCCGCGGGCCACATCCGGCCGGCCAGACATTCTCATCCGGCCCGCAGACGGGGGTGACTGTGGCGTTGGCGGAGTGGTTACTGCGTTCGCCCCCCACCCATTTTTTTTTTACAACGTCTCCTGAGTAAGGTGCAGTACCGGAGTCCAACAGAGAAGCAGCAGCTGCGGGACAGTAGACTGCGTACTGCGAAACCTTCCCTTCCTTGAAGAAGAAGAAGAAGAAGAAGAAGAAGAAGAAGAAGAAGAAGAAGAAGAAGAAGAAGAAGAAGAAGAAGAAGAAGAAGAAGAAGAAGAAGAAGAAGAAGAAGAAGAAGAAGAAGAAGAAGAAGAAGAAGAAGTGATCCTTCGTTGTGAAGAGTCTGCTTTGTGCGCTCTGCACCACAGCAGCAGCCCGGCTGCGACAGAGTCCAACAGAGAGGCAGGAGCTGCGGGACAGTAGCCTCGAAGCAGGGTTGGGTTGTAACGGAATATATGTAACGGCGTTACGTAATCAAAATACAAAAATCAAGTAGGCTAACTGTATTCAGCTGGCGTTACATTTGAAAAACGAGTAATCTGATTACAGTTACTTTCGTAAACCTGAAGTGAATACTTATTGGAATTATTGGTGGAAAAGTTTCCTCACAAAATGTAAGATTCATTACCGGCAGAACTGTGTGCACACTGCACGGCGCTGCAGCGTGTCTGTGAGCGAGAGAGAGATGCAGCGTGTCTGTGAGGCCCCGCCCCCGCACGCAGATGAGAGAGAGAGAGATCTTTTCAAATATATTGAAAGTTAGAAACGGAGATGGTTAGATAAAATGTGCAAGATAACGTTGATGTAGCATTTCTTTATTGTCGAAATGATGACATTTATAATGGGATAAAATCAAAGTGAATGGCCTGCTGCTGCTGAATGCATGGGGCAAGTGACTGGAAACAGTTTTAAAAGTTATTACATCGTTTCAGATAATAATAAATAATAATGATAATTCATTCTATTTAGGGGCGCCTTTCAAAGCACCCAAGGACACCTTACTTCACCTTACAATTCATAACATATTCTAAGGAAAGATTTACAGTAGGAGAATGCAGTCCGGGTGATGTTATGTGGGGTGCCAATGAGAGGGAGCTGTCCAGAATGACACCAAGATGTTGTGTTTGAGGTCTTGATAAGCCATTAAAACAGTAAAACAAGTGTCTCCTGTTTACCAAAACATACCCATCTGTTATGGAAAAAGAAAGTATTTAAAAAGTATTCTAAAAGTAACCTGAACACGTTTTTAAGACACGTAACTGTATTCTGATTACTTTCAGAGCATGTATTCAGTAATCAGTAACTGATCACATTTACAAAGTAACCCTCCCAACCCTGCCTCGAAGTGATCCTTCATTAGCGTGAAGAGTCTGCTAAGCTTTATGCAATACCTGTATTCATTTTGACCTATAGTGACCAGTTTTCTCAACAGCCCTTCCTCAGTGCAGTATCCGTGCTGTTTTTTTCTCCCGCATGCAGACATTATTAACTGTATCCGTGCCAGTAGACTTTTCATCACTGATTGACTCCATAGAGAGGAATGCTTCAACATTTGAAAAGGCCACATTGAAAGCATTTTTATGAAACACGGCATGAGTGACTGCATGACTAAAAGACAGACATTCCCAGATATGCCGGACTCTGGCCAACGTCCCCGGAAACATTGGCTTGTGGTTTTGGGCTCAGACCCCCCACAGAGACCCATCATCATCTTGGACATACAGGAAGTAGTGATGAAAACCACCATGTCCATCATGTCTTTGTTTCATGTGCCAGTGGTGTGAAAAAAAACTCTGTTCTCATGCCTATCATATTATATAAATCCTCGCTTATATACAGTATATCAGTTCAAACATTCTCCATGTGTTCTTCCGGATGTCTGGTTGTTCTCTGCCTGGAAGAATTAAGTGGCAAACACTCCTTAAATATGACACCTACACTGTCAAATATTACCATGATTTCACAATATTTAGCTGTAATATTTTACAATAAATTACTGTTTTACCACTTTACAGTCTTTACCTGTAATGTTCACAATATAACACTAATTTAGAATTTCACAGTGAAATCAATACAGGCAGTTAATTACTGTGAATGTACAGGATCAATGATTACCAGGATTTCACAACATGTTACTGTATTATTTCACAGTAAAATACTGTATTCAGACCATCCTCTGTGATAACACAACAAATTAAGTGATTTTCTTGCTTGGCTTTAAATACTAATTTCTTTCTTTGGTGCAGGTTTTACTTAAATTGAAAGGGGCACCGCTGCATGTGCCTTAAAATAAACGATGCAACATATAAATCTATGTCAAATTGAAATTGTTGTCTTGGCTTAGTGTGTTCAGGTGCTTCCTGGGCATTAACCCCAAGACGGGCTCGAAAGCCAAAAAGAGGCATGGCAATTTAAACCCCCATGTCAGCACATTCTTCAGACAAATAGTTGACTTCGAGTGGATGTCTGTGGTGCACCTGGTCTGCACCTGGTCTGCCCCTGGCTCCGCCTCTGCCCAGGTGCACCTGGTCTGCCCCTGGCTCCGCCTCTGCCCAGGTGCACCTGGTCTGTCCCTGGCTCCGCCTCTGCCCAGGTGCACCTGGTCTGCCCCTGGCTCCGCCTCTGCCCAGGTGCACCAAATTCCACTCAGCCGTGTATATTTAAAGAGAAGCTGGAGGAGAAGGATGTCTCGCCTATCCTAACGCCGGGAGACACTCTCCTCAGAATACCTCTTTGCCATTTTGAGCTGTAGGCCATATTTTTGCAGATGTGTTTATGTTTAGCCTGGAGGACTTGGTAGTCCAGTTTTCGCGGCGTTATTTTGTTTCCCATAGGGTTTATATTTGGCTCGGGTTCCCTCCTTCTGCTTGTTCCTTTTGGCCACTCCTCCTCCAGACCTCTTTTTGTTTCTCGTTTTGCTTGTGTGAGCAAACGGCTGATTATCAATAAATGCTCGTTACCAAGTACCGGTTATTGCGTGTATTCTTTCATGTTGCGGGTCTCAGCACGAGCCACTACCGCGGAGTAGCGGTTGGGGCCGTAACAACATGTCCAAGACACCGTGAAATGTGCTTTGCACTTCAATGGAGTAATAAAAAGTTAAAATGTGCATTTTCTTTGTTTTTCTTTGTTGATTGAGCTGATTGAATTGTGTAGTTATGGTACAATCCCAGTCAGATTTACAATATATTATCGTATTATTTACATTTGTATATTTACAGTAAATTACTGGCTACTGTGTTGCATTACTTCTACAGTAATAGTGTGAAAATACAGATAATTACTGTAATCTATGGACAGCAAGGTACCATAATACCACAGCTCTGTACTGCTATATCACAGTAATTCCATGGGCATCTCAACTGTAAAGTCACAGTATTTAGTTGTACTTTTATTCTAATTTACTGTAAAATATCTACAGTAAATTACTGTGAAATCCATGCAACTAGTAGCCAGTAATATACTGTAATTTTACAGCCAAACATTTTACAGTGTAATTACTAAGAAACACCTATTTTTCCAACATTTTAGTCCACCATCTATTTTATATGAATACTTCCATTTCAATTCTGCTCTTTCAAATGTATTTTCTTTAATAGCTGCCATGCTATGTGACCCTGTGACTCCAAATCCATGCAGCATTGTATTGCTACTCTGGTGAAGTATTTTTATTGGACTTTTTCTACTATATTTCAAAGCTCCCATGTCATGGCCATTTCTACTGATCATATGTCCATTGTTGAGGTCTACTAGAATAGATTTAAATTAAATTCCAAAATCTCATTGGTGTCTCATACAGCATCTCAGTATGTGTATTCACCAGGTATTCACTCTCTGTCCTAAACGGCTTGTTGGAGCTCCTGCCCCCCCCCCCTCTCCCTGTGAGCCCTTTAATATTTGTATGATGATTCAGTTGATATTGAAAAATCACATTTACTATTTTTCTTTGATGGTCACTTCTGATCTCATTATGGTATCATCACCTCTTATGTACTGGAGTATGATACAACACAAACTCTTAAGACATATTTTACAATGATGGCGGTAAAGAATGTTTTGTTTCTGTTGGCCTCAACACTTTCACCCTCAAGCTGGGAAAAGGCATTTTGTGGAAGCGTCTGCTTTTCAGTAACCTCACAGTTTCCAGTGCCTCCCTCATTATCGCTGTTGAGTGTTTACAGTGTCTTCATTAGCAGCCAGCCCTCTAATGATAACAACGCTTTAAAGAAGGCATCGCGGCTGGTGATAAGCCTGGACAAGCTACTATTTTGGTTGACACGAGTCCCCGTGTTTACTCTGGGAGCATGGGAGCGGACGTCAGGACTGTGGTCCTTGCATTGGAGATCTCCATTTTCAAACCTTGGCGTTGCGAAGTCTCTTTTCAGGCTGGGAAGAAGGTAAAGTTTCTGCCAGTGGAGTGTCTTACAGAGGATCTAATTTCAAAATGCAGAGGTCCAGGTCATTCCTGTTCCAGGTGTGTGTGTGTCTGGTGGTTTATATCAGCTCTTGCATCTGTAAACCTCTCAATAAGGACATTCAGAGAGAGGAAGCTGAGGGACTCTACGCTCAGATGTCAGAGGAGGACCTTCTGGAGGAGGAAGACTCCAGGATGGTGAACCTCCTGGGAACCATGAAGGAGGGATTTCTGAGGAAACTCAACCTGTCGGACGTTCCTCAGGAGAACAGCAAGATCTACCCTCCTCAGTTCATGATGGAGCTCTACAACAAGTACGCCTCGGACAGCTCGGCAAACCCTCAGTCTGATGTCATACGAAGCTTCACTGTGCAAGGTACGCCAATATATCTGGGTATGAAAGAAGTATGATGTACAATAATCCTTATATTTTAGGAGGGAGACGCTACCTTCAAAATAAATAACTCTCATTGTGGTTTTCTACCCATTTAATCCATGTAGTGCCAGAGTTGATAGGAATATTTT
Organism: Harpagifer antarcticus; assembly: GCA_902827135.1. NCBI lineage: Eukaryota > Metazoa > Chordata > Actinopteri > Perciformes > Harpagiferidae > Harpagifer > Harpagifer antarcticus. Next base: position 1,716,466 of record CADEHL010001140.1, on the reverse strand, counting down.
AAATGTCCTACTTGCCAAACGTTTCATTTTGGTTGTTATCCATATTTGACATTCTAAAGGTTTCTTTCTCTCATTACAGCTTCAGAGAAACAGGCTGGAAATCTGTATAAGCATTTTCTTGGCAAGTTAAATTAGTTCAGTTTGTTTTGGGGGGGATTCACTTTCAATAAAAAGCTTTAATCCAATGGTGGTCAACCTTTGGGCCTGTGACCCCTTGTGAACGTGTAATCTCTGTGTTCAAAACATTTTTGCAGAATTGTGCCTCTGTAGGTTATCCCTTGTGTGGGCCCCAATGGCTAAATTTGGAACCATTGCCCTAAAGTTACCCAGAACATTTCCATTACTTAGTTGCAACACAGTTATTTATAGTCCCATGATAACCCATGTGCTGCTGCCAAAAACTGAACTGTTTGTTTCTTAAAAATTACCAAATATATTAAAAAATAATTCACACCTGCTCTATTAAGATGTACTGACATTTGAATTATTTAAACTTTTTTGTTAGAAGATATTGCCTATAAATATGTAGGATTTAGTGTGACTAAATTCTAATTTTACTCAACAAATTGAAGTTGTCTGTCATCATCTTTATTTAAAGAGACATTATTACAAGACATACAACACTCAAATATTAATTAAAAAAGGCAGTTATACCAATGTTTCCACAGAGGTATCGTCCAGCACTGGAACACGGATTTGAAAGCAGCATAATGACAGAGTTATGAGAAACATTTAATCGACAGATTGTACATCAGATTTCTCAAAAGGGCATGGAACGTGTTGACTCGTGCATTACAGAACATTTCACTTGCACTGCACCACCTTGGTTTTCTAAGCAGTATACGCAAACAGTCATTATATACAACCTGGAGCTTCCAGAGGCTTGCCTTCTTATACTTGACCCAATGGGGGGGGCAGTATAGAGAGGAGTGCAATAAGCTCTAAAGAGGTTCACCTTAACCAAGCGGCAAACTCTGGGGTAGAGCCGTGAAGCCAATACGGAAGTGCCACACACTGCAGTTCATACATGGGCCGCTAGGGACTGGCTGCAGAAAGGAGCAATCTCCATAGACCCCCATGTTAACATGCCCAATTTTACAGCAGAAAAAACATGTTTCTACCCATGGATGCAATAAATATTATTATCGATATAGTTAGATTCCACCTTCATGATTATGAATCTGTGAGTGAATTGTTTTCTAACACGACCCTTTTATTTATATTAGGTCTTACAGTTGTTGCATAAATTAGGGCGTGGTCACTTTGATGGACACGTACATGCCTCACTGTCAGCTAACAGCAACTTGTCCACTCTGCTAGGCTACAACCATAGAGGCTACAACGTTAGTTAGTCATAGTACTGTACTTGACCCATTAGCTGTGTTCGTGGTGATTGTGCCTTTTAGGGAATATTGTTACAAATACCAGACAATTAAAATGTCGTGCTGTGCGCTTGAATGTACTAACAGAACTTCCAAAAAGTCTAAATTGATAATATTATACATGTTAACCCCGTTTGCAGGTGTTTGTGTGCTTGGTAGCTTAGCTTGTTACTTATTAGCCAGCTAAGGACGTAACCCTTTATACATACATATACATTTTAGTTTATGATTCAGCCTTGGGTAAGACTTTTATAGTCTATGGCTATGACGCCCATAATGCTAAACGGGAGCAAATGTTAATAGGGGACCCAATTATCCCAGTGGTGGCCGCCGGAGCTAACGGAGCCGCAGTGGGCTAGCTCCAGCCGGCGTCCCGGAGCTAGCCCACTGCGGCTCCGTTAGGTCCGGGCGGTGGAGTCCGTCTTTTCTCAACGTGTCAATGACAAGCATTAAGAATAACAAAATATAGCTAATTCTCTTGCAGATTGTCTCATTGATTATGTAACGTTTATATAGGGGAACTACACTGTTAGCAGTAACTTGGTATGCATGTATTTCATGTTAGCTTAGCTTCTTAGCCTGAGCTAGCTCTGTTTACTTCCAGTTCGGAGGCAGCAGGTCCCGCCTCGGCTCTGCCTCTTTGCCCTTATTTGGAGCAGGCGGGATTAGACTCTGACGTCACAGTCGAGCCGTTAGTGGCCGACTCCGCCTATTAAGGGCTTCACGGCAACTCTGCAGAATCCTATGGGTGACGTCACGGACACTACGTCCATTTATATATACAGTCTATGACGTTAACCTTATCTGAACACCAAGAGAATTTTCTAGCCAACATGTTGGCTTATATATATAAGACACGCCACTGTCTATACATGTCATCATCATCAGCCATTTCATCTGTGATGATATTATGTACACGTGTATACAACTGTTGTGTAATGGAAAATGAACAAACCCCTCTGACTTCTTTGCTTTTTCTCAAACAGATATCCCTTTCTCTGTGACGAACGCCACAAAGTCAAAGCACAGGCTGCAGTTTAACGTCAGCATCCCCAACCATGAAAATATCACTTCTGCTGAACTGCAGCTGTTCTTCTACCCGGACTCCAGGTCAAAGGTCAACTCCCCAAATTTCAAAGCCACCGTCAACGTCTATGAAGTCGATTACAACGATTTCACCTCCACCACCCAACTGCTGGCGAGCAAAGAGGTGACGGGTTTGGAGAGCATGTGGGAGACGTTTGATGTGACCACAGCTATTCAGAGATGGATCAGATTTGGCCACCATGCAATTGTTTTTGATATAGTGGTGGATAGGAAGGACTGTGGGGCCTCTATCGATGGAGAAGAAGGAGCAGGATGTCTGAATATGAGCGTGTCTGTTGGAGATAACACTTCAGCAGCTTTGATCGTCTTCTCAGATGATCTTGATAGCAGGAGAAGGGAAACAAAGAAGGAATTAAAAGAGATGATTTTCCACGAAGAAGAATCCATCTTGCACTCGGGCGCCGATTGGTACAATGGAAATGAGCTTCCCAACGAAATCCCGGAGGCTCAGCACCCACGGAGAAGGAAAAGAAAGGCAGAGAGGGAACACTGCCAGCGGACCTCTCTCAAGGTCAACTTTAGAGACATCGGATGGGACAGTTGGATCGTGGCACCTCCAGAATACGACGCCTTCGAATGTCGGGGCCTGTGTTACCAACCGCTGACGGGTGATATGAAGCCATCAAAACACGCCCTCATCCAGGCGCTGATGAACATAAGGAACCCGAAGATAGCCAACATGGCGTGCTGCGTCCCCATCAAACTGGACCCCATCACGGTCATGTATCAAGAGAACGGACGCCTCACTATAAGATATCTGTACGAAGAGATGAAGGTGGCAGAGTGTGGCTGCAGGTAGTCAGGAGGGGTTGGTTTACTCTGTTGGTAGTACAGGAGATACTAATGGTTTCAAGACTGCATTTCATTGAAGTCAGTCTGATGGAGAATTGGGAGAAATGTACCCCAGATATAAGAAGAAGAAGTAAGAAGAAATGTGCGCAGAAGTTGCAGTACCAAGTGGCATCTTATTTCTTAATAAATAGGTAGATTAAAAATATCCAACTATTCCTCAACCCACATTTCAGTACAAGTTACATGAGTGACATTTTATAACATGACTGACCGCTAATAGTTGTTAAGGTATTTCATATTTCAACACGGTACAAAGTGGTGGACAGATTTACTGACTAAATGCTAGCTTTGTTTTGTTTTAAGCATTTAACATGATTTAACACCACCAGGCAGAACAATGGAATCTATATTGTGTATTATTTAATAATGGTTATATGTACATAAATGATTAATCGTACACTGTCTTTGATTAATGTGTTTAAATAAAACTAATGAAATGTATTTTTATGCAGTGAGAAATCTAAAAGAGAACAAAAATAATATGAAAAAAGAAAGCAAACATCCGAGATTTTTAACGATGTTTTAAATATAGCTAAAACAGATCAGTAATATACCAAAGGCCTGACGGACACGTGCGTTTTCTTCCATGAGAGTTTTATTTTCTCAATGCAGCCTGAACACATTATGCATTACCACATGTGTTGGTTTACTGCCCTGTCTGTAAAACTGTTATTTACCATTGTAAACAACTGTAATGTGTTTAAATTAATATATATTCAGCAGTTGTCTGTGAATTACCAACATACAGTATGACTTGTACTGTAAGGAGTTTTTATCTTGTATGCATGCTACATTGCTGAGTGGAGAGTTTTTATTGTACAGTGTGTCTCATGACATCTACATTTCGTTGTTGAGGCTTTTGTACCATGAAATTAATAAAAAATATTTGTCACAATATGACATTTAAATTCTGTTATTTTTCCTGTATGGTGTTAAAATGAAAAAGATAGAAAGAGAGCAAAGCTAATATTTATTAACCATGTATATAAATTAGGGCTGTCAAGTTAACGCGTTAATAACGCGTTAACGCAAAAAAAAATTAACGCCACTAATTATTTTAACGCGATTAACGCATTTGTATTTTTTGTCCTCGGCTGCCCCGTAGTTTCAGAGCGCATCGAGTTTAAAATACCATCTACAAGCTGATGCTGACAGCCCCGCTCCTGCCGCCCGCTTGTGGCAGACCACACTTCCACGCTCACTGACAGGCACCGACTGGCTATCGGGAGGACCGAGAGGGTGTGTGTATGTGTGGCCCGAGCGAGCGAGAGAGAGACCTTAGGTGCATTGTTGTTGTTAGCATCTGGTGCTAGCTAGCTGCGCTAACGGATATAAGGAGCTGTTTAAATGAAAACAGAGGAGCGACATTTCGCCACAACTGCGCCGAGCACTTGACTTTATGCAGGAAGCCAGACAGCGGGACATTGCACGAGAAGTCAGCACACTCAGCACGGATAGTGCGCAACATGATTGCAGCTTCCAGGCAGCTCCCGTTCGAGCATATGCCTTGAGTTGCACATAGCTCCAACGCACACACACACACACACACACACACCACGTGTATTGTATTATTGAATGAGAGAGGTTCCAGGTTGAATTGAGGCGAATATTTGTAATGTTCAGAGGTTGTTGTGTTTAATATTCATGAGAATATTTCTCATTGTTCAAATGATAATAAACATTTGCATAAAGCATATTTGTCCACTCATATGTTGATAAGAGTATTAAAAACTTGAAAAATATTCCTCTAAGGTACATTTAAAACGTTTTGCGATTAATCGCGATTAACTATGGACAATCATGCGATTAATCGCGATTAACTATTTTAATCGACTGACAGCCCTAATATAAATATAAACATTTGGGCATACATTTGAATTAGTATCACATTTCAAACACTAACTCCTCTGTTTTCTCAGCTGATTAAAGCAGCAGCCGTCATGATGGTTGATTCCCTGCAGCAGACACTGCACTGCATGTTAGAAGATATTGAAATCAGCTGTGTGCTTTAATATTAGCTTTATGTTAGTTCAATGTGAACAATTGCTTGGTAAGTGTCTCCTTATTTATCTACCAAGAAGAGCTATAAAGTCTGATGTTGTGCTGTATTACATTGTAATTGTTATTTATTTTTATCGTACAATGTTTCATTCTTTGAATTAAGATATCATTTTGTGTGAAAAGTTATGAGTAAGGTATGAATGAATTGTTTACCAACCATAACACACACACTAAATCCTAAATTACATAATTGTCTGCTAACAGGAACATGTATTATTTGAACTTTTAATATATTTGTAATTATTTGTAGTCAGTGACACATCCTTATCAGGGCTTTAACCTCTGTGACAAAACCAATGAGGGGGCAAGTTCATGTTTACACTTCCACATCCTTCTGGATAACTCAAAATAACTCATGTCTTAAAATAGCACCATAACAAGGCAGGCAATCCAGGGGAAAAAAGTGTCTCAGTTGACACATAGGACCGAATGATATCTTTCCCCAGTCAACAACAGCATGTGACAACAGAGCCAATTTAAAATACCTGGATTAGCAGTATTATTGAGCCTGCGTCAATTTACTGTTTCATCACCTGAGGGCAAAACTAGCTGTACACAAATGATGACCAGGATAAGGGTAACGTGTTAGCAAACAAAGGCTTATTTACACATTAAGTCGACACTGAAAAACAGTAGCATGTGTGTGTCTGTTCATCTGCCCAATGTGAGTCCAATATTCACTTTCCTTTTACCCCTGTTTGCTCTCCTGCAACTCTAAAGGGAAATATATTGTGCTAAATACCATGCTATATTCACAAGCTAATTTACAAGCTAGCTCTTAACCTTGGCAGGTGCCGGCAGGTAGCATTTGTTGTTTGGGCTTTTTACCATGAAAACCCATTCCTGCTGTGTCTTGAAATTCATGTTAGCAGCTAGCTAGCTGGTTTAGCTAGTGCTAGTTATAACAAAGAGATTATTTAATCTAGCTAAGAGAGCAGCCTTACATTCAGAGAATATGTCTACAGTTTCAACCCAGTCTCACGGCATTTCGTGTTATAGTCATGAAATTAATCTATTGATTCGTGTTCACCAACACGATTTCGCCATTTTTTTCGTGTCACACAGAACGATTTTAAAAGCAATGTAAATAATAACAAATTAGAAGGAAAAACAGATTTAAAAAAATACAGATTTCAGTATTCTGACACAGAATGATTTTAGAAGCAATGTATTTCTATTGGTAGTATGTTTCGTGCCTGCACCAAATAATAACAAATTAGAAGGAAAAAAAGATGACAAAAAATACAGATGTCAGTATTCTGTGAACGTGTTAGCAAACAAAGGCTTATTTACACATTAAGTCGACACTGAAAAACAGTAGCATGTGTGTGTCTGTTCATCTGCCCAATGTGAGTCCAATATTCACTTTCCAATTTACCCCTGTTTGCTCTCCTGCAACTCTAAAGGGAAATATATTGTGCTAAATGCTATGCTATATTTACAAGCTAATTTACAAGCTAGCTGCTAACCTTGGCTATCTGGGGCTTGGTGCTCGGCAGGTAGCATTTGTTGATTGGGCTTTTACCATGAAAACCCATTCCTGCTGTGTCTGGAAATACATCTTAGCAGCTAGCTTGATATAGCTAGTGTGTAGCTGGTTTAGCTAGTGCTAGTTATCCAAAAAGATTATTTAAGCTAGTTAAAAGAGCGGTTTTACATTCAGAGAATATTTCTACAATTTAGCATTTTTGGTAGCTTTCAAGCAAAGCAAATCCAAACCATTAGTGAGTGAAAAGATTGTTGTCGTGGGAATCAGCAGGGATTATTTTATTATCTAAAGCGTGAGACGGTATTACAATTAAGACGTTAAGATTAGCTGACTGCGTCTAGTATTTGTAATGAGATGTCGTCTGGGTGCATAACTCTGAGCTGCAATTCTTTCTGGATCATCGTGTCACAGGGTACTTATTGATGTCAGGTTCGATTCAGTGTACAGAATTAACACTTCATCAAATATAATCTTACATTTGTCAACTTGGGACGTGCATTTATATGTTATTCAGATGGATACAGTCTTTATTTAATTATAAACCAAATGATCAAATGTACTTTTTGATTAAAAAACACAAAGAACTATCCACAGGGAACATAACAAAAGGATAAACATGAGAATAATTCAGCATTCAGTTCAGATAAAGCCTTTTTAATCAACCTTTTGTCCTTTTATCCTGAGTGTGGATCTGTTTTCCCCCCATTTCTGATCCTGCATGTGTTTTTAAGAAGGCTTTGCCACGTGTCTACCAACTGTGTAATCATGTCACCAGTGGAGCGACCCAGACATGACCTTTAAAGCCACAAACCGCACCAAAATACACCAACATTAAGCTTTTGTAACAGACAAGAGAGAGAGTGGTTGAGAAGGAGAGTTTCTGCTCAGGATTTTGCATCAATTAGCCCGAAACAAATGTTTTACTTGTCTTTCCAACCTGATATGAATGTAAAGGGTGGCTGTGGCTCAGTGGATAGAGTGCTGGACTTTGAATCAGGGGATAGCATGTTCAAGTCCCACTGCAGTCAGCATGTCGTTGTGTCCATGGGCAAGACACTTCACCCTAAATTGCTCCTGTGGGGATTGTACACAGTACTGAGTCGCTTTGGATAAAAGCGTCTAACAAATGACATGTAAAGGAAAAGAAAAAAGTATTATATTTAGGGATGTGTGTCAAGTACATTAGCATTACTTGGCAAAAACAAGAAAGAATAAAAAATGGTACAGCGTTTGTGTGGGAGAAAATAAAGCACCATTTACCAATTTTAGATCCGTCTGATATTGTCTGCTGGCTGAAGCGTCACAGATAAAGCGATTAAAGTGACGAAAGCCTCTTATGTGGATGTTGTTGTTGTCCCAAAAACCCACAAACATGTCAATGTTCCGTCCTCCAATATCCCTCAACACGGACATATAAACTAAATCATCCGCAGCAGATCTCTTTCCATCACTGATGATGAAGACATTAGTGATGGAGCACCACACTCCACCGCTGCTATTGATGCTACTCTTATCTACTGTCAGCTCATCATTCCAGCCTGCTCTGGTGATAGAAATGGCCAAGATCCTTTCGGAAAACTACTGCTTCCCTGAGAACCTGTTTGGGATGCAGGAGGCCATCCAACAAGCTATCAACAGAGGAGAAATCCAACAGATTTCGGACAGGAAGACTCTGGCATCTGTGCTAACAAACAGAGTACAAGGGGCACTGAACGATCCACGATTGACTGTTTCATACGAGCCTAAAACCGTCCCAGTGATGCCACAGATACTGCCGTCTCTCCCCACAGAGCAGTTAATCAGGCTGGTGAGAAACTCTGTCAAGCTGGATATCCTGGACAATAACGTTGGATATTTGCGGATGGATCGGATCATTGGAGAGGAAACAGCAGCAAAGCTTGGATCTCTGCTGAGGGACGACATCTGGGACAAAGTTGCTAACACCTCTTCACTGATTTTGGACCTGAGGTATAGCACAGCTGGAGAAATGTCTGGAGTTTCTTTTATAATCTCCTATTTCTCAGATCCTGAGCCTCTCATTCATGTTGATACTGTCTATGACAGGCAGTCAAACATAACTAAAGAGCTGTGGACCATGCCGTCAATAAAGGGGGAAAGGTATGGAAAGAAGAAAGACCTGATTGTTTTGACTAGTAAGCGTACCATGGGGGCGGCTGAAGCGGTGGCATATGCTTTAAAAAACCTAAAGAGGGCTATCACAGTTGGGGAAAGGTCTGCTGGTGGGTCAGTAAAAGTAGAAAAGATTAGGATCCCTCAGTCTGCTTTCTACATAACAGTTCCTGTGGCAAGATCTGTCAGTCCAATCACAGGCCATAGCTGGGAAGTAAGTGGCGTTCCTCCAACAATCAACGCCAACGCCAAGGAAGCTGTCGCAAAAGCCAAGTCCCTTTTGGCTGTAAGAGGTGCCATCCCAAAAGTTGTGCAGAGTATCGCAGATATAATCGAGAGGTTCTACGCTTTCACTGACAGAGTTCCAGCTCTACTTGAACATCTGAAGACTACAGACTTTTCCACTGTCGTATCTGAGGAGGACCTTGTAGTCACACTCAACCAGGACCTCCAGACTCTGTCCGAAGATCCTCGACTGATCATCAAATACATGCCAGATAATGCTGACACAGTAGAGGAGGGGGACCCTGCGCTTGACAACGTTCCAGAAGATTATGAATCACTAAAAGCACTGGTAGATACAACGATCAAAGTCGAAATACTCACAAACAATACTGGCTATCTCCGCGTTGACAAGTTTTTCAAGTTGTCTGAAGGGACTAAGCTAGAAACGATCATGGCTAAAAAAGTGTGGGAGCCCCTCAAAGATACTAAAAACCTGGTTGTTGATCTACGCTATAACACGGGTGGATCATCTACCTCTCTAGCTCTGATACTGTCCTATCTGCATGATTCTTCCCAGAAGCTTCACTTTTTCACAATATATGACCAAATTCAAAACATAACAACAATATATGACTCTTTGCCTCAAATAAAAGGCCATACCTACGGCTCAAGACGTGGGGTTTACGTGTTAACTAGCTACAACACAGCAAGCGTTGGCGAGGAGTTAGCCTACCTGATACAGTCACTACATCGCGGCACAGTCATTGGGGAAATTACTTCCGGGAACCTGATGCATTCAAAGACGTATGAAATAGAGGGGACAGATATTGCTATAACTGTCCCTGTCATAAACTTTTTAGACAACAATGGGGAATACTGGCTAGGAGGTGGTGTGGTACCAGATGCAATTGTGTTAGCCGAGGAAGCTGTGGAACACGTTCATGAGATTGCAGATTTACACCAAGGGCTCAAGTCCCTCATAGAGGGAACTGGGGAATTGTTAGAAAAACACTATGCAATCCATGAAGTTGCACTAAATGTCAGCAAAGTACTGATGAACAAATGGGACGACGGAATGTATTGGTCAGTGATCGACTTGGACTCTTTGGCATCTCTGTTGACTGCAGACCTCCAAGAGACTTCGGGCGATCACCGCCTCCATGTCTTCCACTGCGACATTGAACCAGACTCGCTTCATGACGTCCCAGATATCCCTACTGCTGAAGAAGTGGGACAAGTAATTAATTCTCTGTTTAAAATTGAGCTCCTGCACGACAATGTTGGCTATCTAAGGATGGACATGATGCCAGATGTAGAGGTGGTAAAAGCCATTTGGCCTCAGATGGTGAAACAAGTGTGGCGCAAGATAGTCAACACAGGCGCCCTCATTATTGACATGAGGTACAACACTGGTGGATATTCATCCGCAGTTCCCCTATTGTGTACCTATTTCTTTGAGGATAAGCCATTGCAGCATCTGTACACCGTCTTTGACCGCACCAAATCCACCATGACAGAAGTGATGACTTGGCCTAAAGTCAGAGGTCAAAGGTATGGATCTTCCAAAGGTGTCTACATCCTCACCAGTCACTTGACAGGATCAGCAGCTGAAGTGTTTATCCGCTCTTTGAAGGATCTGAACAAAGTCACAATCATCGGAGAGCCAACGATTGGAGGGTCTCTATCAAGTGGAACATATCAGATCGGGAAAAGCGTTCTGTACGTTTCCATCCCTAACCAGGTTGTGTTTAGCGCCATCACTGGGAAAATGTGGAGTGTTTCAGGGGTTGAGCCGCATGTCGTAGCTCAGGCAAATGGGGCTCTTTCTGTGGCACAGAGACTCATAGCAGCAAGGCAATTGAAGAAAATGCAAGGAAAATAGCTCTATCTGTTGTATTCTAAATGCCTTTAAGAAATATGAATGGATTTGTATTCAACGTCCAGTTTCTAAGTGTGTCAAGTGTGTGATTTCTACATTATCTACCAGGACCCCATTCCCAATATACAGGGTTAAAGGAGTGAACAAATTAGCTAAGAAAAAACCTCAAATCTCCTTATCTACTGTTCCCTGACCCCTGAAAATAGTTATGAAAGTTACCCATTGACATTACAAAAGCCTAATTCAAGTGAAAAGTATTTTTAATAAATTTGCTTCTATGTGTTTCTTTAAGTACATTTATATGATATTGTTAGACTTCCCAATCTACGTATTTCTTATCCATAGCATGTGAAGTTTGTATTGGTATCTTATTCCTTTTTTGTTTTAACATGCAATGTATTCTGTTGACGGATATTAACCCATTACCATCTTTTTAATCATAATGCAATAACTTGTATGTCATTATAGCCGACATGTCTTTGCTAAATGTTTGGGGTGTTTGCTTTATTCTCTTTGCATTGTGTTTTTTTAGTATGCTGTGATGATGTTTCAGCTTTCCTTTTCCTTTACTACAAAACTACCAGCAGAGGGAGACAGTACCCAACAAACCTCAAATGAATCTCCTGTTCACTTCAACACCACTGCAGGAAAAGAGACAACCACCACCAACTCAACAACTGTTCATGTGTACCATTCCCAAGACAATAAAATAATAATCAGTGGTTATAAAAGCCGTGATTTTGAATTGAATTGACTTATCAGCAAATATTGACAACCCTTAAAGAACCATGAAGAAATAAACTTTGTGTTGGTAATTGGGTTTTCGTATGATTTATGTCAACAATTGATTGTGATTTCTTCTTGATTAATGGCACAAAAAGTCACGTATCAATGACTTCTACAATAAATACTGATGTGCTTAATAAGTGAACCTAACAACTGTAATCCCTTTCCCAATGTGTCAGGTACAAAGGTTGCCTTATTTGACACAGGCAACTTTAAATAGGGGTTAAAATACCTTGTGTAAATTTAAGACGTTTATCTTTGGCAGCACGTCCTTGTTACTACACCTACACTAAGTTATTATTGCCTTCCAGAAGCACTCAGGATAATGCGATTAGTGGTTTATTGTTGGGCAAATCCTCTTATGTGTCGGGTAACAGAAACCTCGCAGCCAAAACAGAGCCATTTGACAAAGAACCTTATCGGAGACGGAGGTTTCGGCTCGGCAACCTCCACTTCCCATCTCCGCACTTTTGGTCTGGAAAAACACACAAAAATGGCAAAGGCTATCTTCCTCGTGGCCCCGTTGCTAGTTTTGGGGAATGTTTTCTTCATCAATGCCTCGTTTTCCCCCAGCATCATCCTAGATATGGCAAAAATCATTATGGACAATTACTGCTCCCCAGAGAAGCTGGCTGGCATGAAGGAGGCAATCGCAACAGCTGGCGGCAACACAGAGGTTCTCAACATCCCAGACGGTGAGTCTCTAGCTAGAATCCTCAGTTCTGGAGTCCAGACCACCGTGAGTGACCCACGATTGGAAGTCTCCTATGAGCCAAACTACGTCCCTGTGGTTCCCCCGCAGATGCCTGCCTTACCCCCTGAGCAGCTCGTTGCCGTCCTCCAGACCTCGATCAAGCTCGACATCCTGGAGGGAAACATCGGCTACCTGAGGATCGATCACATCCTTGGAGAGGAGGTCGCTGAGAAGGTTGGACCTCTGCTTCTCGACCTGGTCTGGAATAAGATCCTTCCAACCTCAGCTCTCATCTTTGACTTGCGCTACACCGGCAGCGGCGACATCACGGGAGTCCCCTACCTTGTGTCTTACTTCACTGATGCTGAGTCTGTGATTCACATCGACAGCGTGTATGACCGTCTTTCAAACACCACGACGAAGCTGAATTCCCTGACAACGCTGCTTGGGGCCAGATATGAGCTTAGCAAACCCCTCATTCTCCTCACAAGCAAAAACACCAAGGGAATCGCCGAGGATGTTGCCTACTGCCTCCAGAACCTGAAGAGGGCCACCATCGTGGGCGAGAAGACCGCTGGGGGCTCTGTAAAAGTAGATAAATTCAAAGTGGGCGACACTGACTTCTACGTTACAGTTCCTACCGCAAAGTCCATCAACCCCATCACCGGCTCATCATGGGAGGTTACAGGTGTGACCCCCGATGTGGAGGTCAACGCAGAGGACGCCCTCGCTACCGCCATCAAGATCCTCAACCTCCGTGCCAAAGTTCCAGCCATTATCGAGGGATCAGCGACTCTGATTGCCGACAACTACGCCTTCGAAGATATTGGGGCTCATGTTGCGGAAAAGCTGAAAGGTCTTCTGGCAAACGGCGAGTACAGCATGGTTATCTCCAAGGAAAGTCTGGAGACAAAGCTGTCCGCTGATCTGAAGACCCTGTCTGGGGACAAGAGCCTGAAGACCACCAACAACATCCCAGCCCTGCCACCCATGGTGAGATCGTTGCACATTTAGTTTCTGGTTCTTATTGTCTTTCATTGTGAATGGTCAAAAAAACTTCACTACATCTAAAATACTTTGGTGTTTGTGGCATTACTGTGCAGTAGTTTAACAATGACCAACACAAATGTATTAGTTTTAAAGCTTTTTAAGTTAATTTAACAGAGGAATTTGCTAGACGAGCATGTTTAGTCTAATGAAGTTAATGATATTAATATACATTTGGAAACGCAGATTAATTTAATATGTGAAATGATTGTGTGAAAATCTACTGAAAATCAGACTTTTGCGTGAGACATATTGACATTGTCTATAATATTACCAATCCTTATTTTATATATGCAATTGTTTCACAGGATTATTCTCCAGAGATGTTCATTGAGCTGATCAAAGTGTCCTTCCACTATGAAATATTGGAGAACAACATCGGCTACCTGCGCTTCGACATGTTCGGAGACTTTGAGGAGGTCAAGGCCATCGCCCAGATTATTGTTGAGCATGTCTGGAACAAAGTTGTCAACACTGACGCTATGATCCTCGACCTCAGGTGGGTAATCCTGTTTTAAAGCTTCTATTCAAAATACTGTCCGTCTCTTCTGGAAAATAAATAATCTGCTGAAGCTCCGTGACTTAATATATCACAAATTATTATATACCGCGGGATTACCGTTATCATGGCCTCACAATCGTTCAATTAATATGAATCCAGACTTTCTATGATTGTTCTATATCTGCTTGTGTTTTCAGGAACAACATTGGAGGCCCAACAACAGCCATTGCAGGCTTCTGCTCTTACTTCTTTGACGCTGACAAGCAGGTTGTGCTGGACAAGCTGTACGACAGATCAACCGGGAACACAACAGAGCTCCTGAGCCTGCCCGAACTCACTGGTAAAATATATTACGTCATAGATTACGGTTAGCAACTAAGTAATGACTAGAAGGTGAACATAGTAGAGCATTCAGTGCCAGATATTCCCTCTGGAGTTGGTGGTGAAGGTTCTACATTTAAGCATGTGTGCTTTTTAAGATGCATCTTCAATAATACAGCTCTTACAAATGAAATCAGCTCATTGGCCGTTATCAGTTGCCTTTCTGATACTTCAGACGGAGAAAAATGTGTTTGTCTGCAAGGTGGTTATGAAACTTAAATTACCTATGTAGACTATACATTACGTAACTTAAACAAGTCATGGTGTGGTGTTAAGATTTCTCCTGGCTGAAAGTCTTTGGTTAATTTGACTCATCAATACTTTATGACATCTCCCCACAACGACATTTAACTGCGTCCCCTAACTTCCCCCCTTTGTTCCAGTTAAAATGACAACAGCTACTTGAGTTTGGTGTCTTCTTCATTTATACAATTCCATCTAATTATATGAATTGCCTTTTTGAACTTGTAGGTACAGCAGGTACTTCTGACCCATATCTATTACGTCCGATAACCCCCATTGAATCCGCTGATAACATTTAAAGTGGGTTCCAATAAGCATTACATTACATTACATTGCATTTAGCTGACGCTTTTGTCCAAAGCGACTTACAATAAGTGCATACGACCAGGAAGACACAACCTTGAAGACAAGAGAATCATAAAGTACATCAGGTTTCATAGAGCCAAACATTTCAAGTGCTACTCAACTGGCTATAGATAGGCCAGTCCTTTGTTAGTATATAAGTGCTTTGTTAGTAATTCTATCGCTCGAAGTGGAGTCGAAAGAGATGAGTTTTCAGTCTGCGCCGGAAGATGTGTAAGCTTTCTGCTGTCCTGATGTCAATGGGGAGCTCATTCCACCATAAGCTACAAAGCTGTTCATATGATACCTTCTTTGGTTAAGTGATCGGCTTTTAAAGTCGCCCTTCTAAAGGCGTCTTCGATTAGCACGAAGGCCTTCCTTTGATTCAACTCGCCTCCACATTCAAAGATTCAAAGGTTTTAATGTCATATAAGCTACAGTATAGAAATGGCAATGACCTGAGCTCCTCCAACAATGCAACATATATAATAAAATACAAAAATAAATAGTGCAAGAAGTCTATATACATGTCAATAGAATATGGGATATGTACAAGAACAGAATATGACGTTAAATAATGTAAATTAAGTGATTGCGGTGATAACTATTTATATAATTTAGTATATAGCAAGATGACAACAGGAATGTTTATCAGGGCACATAAAGGCGTCTTCAATTAACCTTTTGTTTCCATCTTACCTTCTCTTTTTTAGGCCCAAGATACGGCTCTAAGAAGAGTCTGATCATCCTCACCAGTGGAACGACTGCTGGCGCTGCAGAGGAGTTTGTTTACATCATGAAGAAGAACGGCCGCGCAATGATCGTTGGAGATACAACCGCCGGGTCTTCACACCCACCCAAGACCTTCAGTGTTGGTGAGACCAACATCTTCCTCAGCATCCCCACCGTCCACTCTGATACCTCCAACGGTCCAGCCTGGGAAGGGGCGGGCATCGCACCTCACATACCCGTCCCAGCTGCAGGTGCCCTCGAAGTGGCCAAGGGCATCTTCAACAAGCACTTCGGAGCCCAGAAGTTAACCACATCCTGAAAACACGGGATTTCAACACTCACTTTTGCTTTGGCGGCCAAAAGTGGGATCAATAAAGTACTTCTTCTTATTTTAAATTGGTTCAAGATTTATAAATTATACTCAAAATGTAGAATGTAGGGTTCAATGTGTTGTTCATTATCTTAAAGCCTTTTTAGACAGTTCTTAATGTAGAGCAGATGTTTTCAACAGCAGGATTTACTTGTAGTTTGTTATCTTGTTGAATGTTACTCTGGCTGCGGAAGGTTTTGAGGATGAAAGGTGCTGAAAAGCTGATTCTTTTGTGAAGCAAGTATGAATAATTGTGTGTCAAAATCAGTTGTAACGTGAATATCATCTTAAGGAATACATGTTTGAGCACATGCAAAGGAGAGGCAACAACGGAAGTAAACACACATAAAAAGGCTTTTAAATGATATGTGCTGTCCATGTATCATGTTGGATTGTGTTGACATACTGTACGTCCATTATGCCATGTGGGAACACTTGGGTTGTATCAAATCCAGTGGTGAGACACAATAAAAAAGACAACTGAAAAGAGTGTGTTGGTCGTGTTTTAAATCAACATTTTAGGCATCAAAAAGACAGAAGGAACAATTATTTTATTTATTTGATCGTGTTTATTGTAAAGTTAGTTTCAGGAAATTCCTTTTTATTATTTTTTGCAGAGATACATTATTTTGCCATTACATACACATGATGGTTTAGGTCACGTGACATTGTGACTTTTGAGGGATTAAATAAATATGCGAATAACAATAACCCTATCAAAGGGCTGCTTCCTTAAACACATGTTGCTAATATTTTCTTACATTTTAAATAATAATATTATAATGCCATCCATTTACCTTCCCAAATTCAACCATGACAATTGATGAACAGTGGCTCAGAAACCTCCATATGCTTATGAACAACAACAACAACAACAACAACAACAACAACAACAACAACAACAACAAACGTATTTTGCGTAAGTCTACGTCTGTTGTACGCTGTAAATATATATGTTCCACACTCTTCTTGCAGCCTCGTGTTTATGATGGTGTAATTACAGAGAGTGTTTCTGTGCATGCCCACTGCTAATTAACAAGTTGCAGAGGCACAGGGGAAGCAAACAAACTCGCGGTGATTAATGAGGACAAAATGGTGGGAAACGACTTAAATGCACACATCGGTTAAAGGTGGTAAGCTTAATGTATGACAATATGTTGAAGAGCTTTGAAGAGTGACAGATGTATCGTCTCAAATGTCTTGATTCCTCGAGAAATGTGTGCCACGTGAGGGAGGCGCAAAATGGGATGTTGACCCACTTTTCCTCCTTCTCTCTCCTCCTCGGGTTGAAATATGAAACCTGGACCATTTCAGCCAAGTCTGTCCCCGAGCTCCCAGTTCCAACACTGCTCCGCATTACCCGGCTTCATTTTGGCATTTTTAGACCAGTTTCTCCGCTTTGACATTACATTTTTCACACTTTTTGATTTGTGCGCACCACCCATTTCACCTCAATTGAATCATTAACCCTCCTTGCACGAGTTTGGATGTGTTTTCGCGAATCTTTTAAACTTTTGTTCATGCATGTGGATTCAGAAATATCCGTAACTTTTCATTTCCAGTCATTCCCATTGAGTTAAAGCATCTCTCCGGGATGCTGGTTGCCATGATTGCAAACTGAGCTGAAAACAATAGAGACGTGGAAGCATCGCCTGCATCCTTTTCTTTTGTCTTTGTTGCATCTCTTAATTATATAACTGTCTCTGGGATGTAAGAAAACACTCGACAGTTAGTTTTTTTCTTTTTATCCACAAAGGAATTAACTTTTTTTGCACCGAGGAACAACTATGGCGAGGTTTCTGTTGACAATGCGTCTTTTTCTGGTTTTATTCGGATTATTTTTGCTCTCTTATCCATGTGCACGAGCCGAGCCGGAGCAGCAGCAGGAGGAGGAGGAGGAGGAGGAGGAGAGTTCCTGTCAGGGAGCTTTCGACCTGTACTTTGTGCTTGATAAGTAAGTGGAAACAGCTTTTAAAGGTTTCATATTCATTGAGACAAAATAGGAATATCATTGGCATGTTAATACAGGCGGGTTTTCCAGGTACAGGAAGCTGGCATCAAAAACAAGCCAACATCTGGATTTCTTTTTCGTGTTACTGTCTCTTTAAAAGCGGTACATTTACTTTATTCAGGTTTGTCTCTTTATTGAGGACAAGAACATAATGACGCTTATTTTCCCAACAGGAGGGGATGTATTACTATACCAACGTTTTAGCTTTTATCATGTGTAAAGAAGTACAAAAAAACTAATGTTAAGAGCCAGTGGTGTAAACTAAGTACACTTACTCAAGTACTGTACTTAAGCACAATTTTGATATGCTAGTATTTATATGTTCTGCTACTTTGTACTTCTATACCACTACAATTGTAAATGGTGTAACTCCACTACATATAAGTCATTCAAACTAGCTGCACCTTTACCAGCTTTGACAACACTTTAATGATCAATAATTATAAAACATATCATATTATTCTGACACGGACCAACCTGCATAACGAGTACTTCTACTTTTACTCAAGTACAAGATCTGAGTATAAAAGCACCAAAAACAAGCTAACATCTGCATATGCCTTTCGTGTTACTGTCTCTTTTAATGCAGTTTTAAGTTTGTTTCATGCAGGAGGTGAATTATACCATACTTTTAGCGTTTTAATATGTGTGAGAAGTACTCAAAACTAATGTTCAGGGCTATGGAGGTAGCTGATTAGCACAGCAGCTCCAGCTGTGCGTGCACGTGTGTGTGTGTGCATGTGATGACGCTGGAAAGGAGGCTGACTCCCAGAGTACAGTTTGCTGAATAAGCAAAAAGAGGGGTGACGATGTGAGTGATATCTCTCTTTCCCTGCAGGTTAAAACACACTCAGTCTCTCGACAAATCATCTGTCACTCTCCGCTGAAAATGAAAAAAACCTCTGCAGTTATTTTTATTCCCAACCCATTTTTTTCTTGCTCACCGTTCACTCTTTAATTTCCACTCTCCGTACGCCCACATAGGAAAAATGCTGTGGTTGTGTGACATCTTAGTGCTGGACTTCAGCCGGGGGGGAAATAAAATGTCAGAGAAAGCAGGGGAAACTTCTAGAGTCCCAGCCTTACTTTCAATGCCTTTACTGCACAAGATGACATACATTCAAAGGCAGTACATTATGTGTTATGGCACATATGGAATACAGGAGGTATCCTCTGTTGCACACCGCACGTTAATGTTGGGTAAAACTCACAGATAAAATATCTATACCTTATTGTTATAGTTGTGAATCATCCTCATTTTAAATCACTGGGCCAAATAATGAACAAACAATGAGAAAAAGGGAAGGTGTGCAAAGGGAAAATGTGTCCAAGAAATTTCACAATATCCAATTTCCCCCAAGATCTAGATAATAAAAGGTCACTGTCCTTTATTAAACCCTAATCCTGTATTCATTTTAGACCCCAACACTGTGTATGCAATAAAGGATGGGCTTATTTCACATTAAACAGCAACTGTATGCACTTAATTCTACATTTTAAAAGTGGCCCAAAAGTTTGAAAATGTCCCACTTTTTTCGGACAAAGCGTGCAAAAGTTGTTCTCCAATTATGCTTGTTGAATTACAACTCTATATTCGACATACTATGGTGTAATATTTTGGATTGAAAGGATATTGCAGAATCAGCTCGTGTCCTTCCCCTTTACATTTACTAAGCATTACCAGGAATGGGGAGGGGAACAAAAAAGGACAGGAAGCAGTAACATTTATAGAAATCTGGTCCTAATTTGGAGAACATAATCCTGCACGCACCCACCTTCTTAAGTATTTTTAGGAGGGGATTTTGTCTGAGGACATATTAGAGAGAAAAGGGAAGTGTCTTGAAGTTAAGCGTCACTTGTTGTGACTGTAAAACATCCACTGGGTCACTGCACCTGACACATCGATGACTCCCAGTGGGAATCAGTGCACAGTGACAGTTTAACCGCCTTTCTGTAATCCACTGAACTTCACAACAACTTTGACATTCATTTTAATTTCCGAGTAGAAGTGGACACAACACTGCTCCCAGATGTGGAGTGCTTCATTTGGCCCCGTGGTAAACACTGACACATGGTGTAAATAAGGAAACAGCTTGTTTACCACATCAGATGCTATTGTTAGCTGGTCTGCATGCTTTACTGCCCACTCAGGGGGTGAATAACAAGGTTTAGACATCAGTTATGGACTTCAAATACGAGGAAGCTCATTAGACACCTACCTCAAGCCCCCCTCAACAACATCCTTCAGGCATGAGTAGGTTTTATGAGACATGGTCTGAGTCTGAACTCCTGGTTGATTCATATGGAAGGAGTCAAGTGGGTTAAAAGAGGTTTCAGTATGCAGCGGAGGATAGAGGTTATTTACACCCTAATAGCACTTCCTTTATCATTGTAAATCATAACGGACTATGTTTGGACATCTAGACTACAACTCTGTGTTGCTAGTATTTCAATTAATTGTAAACCGGACAGGAAGGAAGTTAATCTACAGTGAGTAAAAAAGCATAATAGATTGAGCAATTGGTTAAGCAGAGAGCTGTGTGTTGTTATACTTTGGCAACAGAGGATGCCATTTCTCTTCTATGTATCACTGGTTGAAGTAGTTTAAATAAGTAATAGCAGCTGTAGTGTTAGTCTCAGGAACCAATACTGGACGATTGGGTTCAGTACAAAGTAAATCATAGATGTTTAGCACCCATGCAGGCAGTTGTGTTTCTTTTATGAGGCAAGGTGAATAGTTAAGCCTTAACCATACTTTAATGGTTATAAATGAATATGACTAAGAGTTTAAAGCCACACTGGCAGATCTAAGAGGCTGCACTTAAGCACAGCGAGGCTTTAAACTAAATGCTAACGTAGCTAACGAAACCAACGTGCTAGTGTTTTGACAGTAATTAGGAGAGACTGTTGCGATGGTTAATAAAATGGACTCTGAAGACATTTATTGCATTCTTGGGCAGATGATGTCACGCAACAGCATCTGTACTGAAGGACAGAGCTGCAGTCTGAAGGGGAGAGGAGGCAGCTAGTGCCAGTCAGAACATCTGGGCCTAGGTTTGGAAAATGTTGGTTTAAGTAAGACGCATGGGAGGCTGTGGCTCAGTGGGTAGTGCGCTGGACTTCAAATCAGGTAATAGCAAGTTCGAATCTCACTGCAGTCAGCATTTTGTTGTGTCCCTGGGCAAGACACTTCACCCACGGATTGTCCACAGTACTGAATGTATGTAAGTCGCTTTGGATAAAAGCATCTAACAAATGACATGTAATATATATATGCTATCCTGCTGCTTTACAATACCCACGAGGCGTCAAAGGGTGAGGGGCAGCAAAACAACGAGACTACGAGGTTGGTCCCAGCAGGTGTTAGACTGCAACGTTAATAAACTGGCATTAATTAAAGCTATAAGAATACACATGTTGGGGTAAATGGAATAGTGTCTGTTCACACATATCAGATAGGTGATTCATATCCGAGCCAACATTTTGTGAGTTCTTCCTTGGCCTATATGCTTCACTATTCCGGGCCTGTTAATTTCCTGTCATCTTGGTGGCAAACAAATCAACAACTCAAACCTGAATAACACACAGTAACCTCACTAATGGAGGTAACGAAGCTGTTGATGGAAACAACATGTTCCAAACAACACCCTGCCACTTGCAGTTAATAATGTGTGTTGTGGTTTATGGTAGTGAGACGTACAACACCATTTGAATGATTTCTCCACTACTCTAACAAAATCTAAATAATGTCACACAGAAGCTTAAGATCTACAGCTAGTGGCTCTGTAAGGCTGCACATTGTTGAACTTTGAAGCCAATGTACAACTGTTGTCCATCATGTGAGGCCAACTGGCTTAAAAATACTTTTTCCAATAAACGTACATCATAAAAAAGTTCTCTTAACACATCAATGTTTAATCCATGTAAATGCTAACAGCATGCTAACACTGCAAGAATGCTAACATGCTGATGTTTAACACCACAACGTTAACAAGTTTAGTCTGTTAACATTTGCTAGTTAGCATTAAGCACAAAATACAATGGATGTTGATGGGAATGTCATAGGTTTTGCAAGTATGTGGTCATAAAGTTATTCTAGATTCATTGTATGGAAACCATTAACATCTGTAATGTAATAGCAATTCCCATACAATGGCCCTATTCCTCTACTTTTACTTCGATGAGACACTTGGTCCAAAGCAGCAGAACGACCGACCGACTGACCGAGAGACGGCAGTCTGTATAGCCATACTGCTAAAAAAAAAAGTATAATCTAACAGCTGATGGAAGTCTCCCACCTAAAACTCCAAAGGCATGATGCATTGCAAAACTTAAGGACTTTGAGATGCTCTTTAGATGGGTTTCTCTGAGATTTGCATGCTGGTAAATTTAGATAAATGAAACTATAGCCTTCATACAGTGGCGGACTGGCCATCGGGACGTTCGGGACGAATGCCGATCGGCCGGTACCGAAGTGGTAAGTCACTAGCACCCACCCCTCGTTGACATTGTACTAGGGGTAGCGAAGTGGGACGGTCGTTGGGACGGTCGTTTATAATTTACTAGCGGTACTGAAGCGGGCCGGTCGAGATGCCCGGGCTGATTTTTAGTCCCAGTCCGCCCCTGCCTTCATATAGTCACTGTGATGTGTTGCATTCCTTTATTCCCTATATTTCTGCAAATGAACTAAATGGTGTATATCTGCTGATTGGGAGTGTGTGGGTCTCAGCTTGGTGTTGTATAGGGAACACAGAGCCAGAGGAATGGTTTATGAGTGCGTTAATATGGGAGATATAGGAATGCGCCTTTGGGCCAAATGTTATTGTTTACCTCTGGATGAAGACGGCATTTAACAATCTTGTTTATGTTGATTTAGGCTGATAATTGGGTACAAATCAGAAGCAGTTCTTGCACATTATTACTATCAAGGTCGACTCTAAGGAAGGTGAAAGTACTGTGAACCAATCAGGAGTTGTAGGATTTGATTATCAACCGGCGTTCAAACAGACACATGTAGTATATTAGCGTCATTTCCTTCCAAACAGGCTCTTTTCAGTCATGTCTTTTCAGTTTTGATCAGACTCCCATTGCCGCTTCCATCCATACAAGTTGCCTTACTTTGGTTCACAACACTAGTCCTGCTTTTCATAATCATTCAGTATCTTTCTGGCAGGCTTGTTGTTGTGAGTAGTCAGTTAGCATTAGCGTACCAGATTGGCGTTAAGTCATGCTGCCTGAATCCTGACAAGTCAGCGGAAAAACCAAACTGCAGCTGCAGTCCATAAATATTTTTGGATTTGTCGAGGGGAGGAATACGTTCTAGCTTTGGAATGACACGAGCTCTGTGTTTTGTCATTTTGTCTTTCGCATCGTGCTTTCTCTTCGCCAAGTAATGTCTTGTTAAATACTGTTGGGGGAGGCGTGTGGCGCAGTGGATAGAGCCTTGGTGTTGGGATCAGGGGGGCACAGGTTCAAGACACCCCTGAGACACTTCAAGTGGCTGCCCACAGTATTGAGTATGTAAGTCACTTTGGAAAGTGTCTGTAATGTAATAATTAGCTGTCTGAAGACTGTAGGTTTTAATGAAATAAGTAAAAAATTCATGCTCCGTTTTTTTTAAATGGGTAAATATCCCCTGTTATAGTGTATATAAGTCTCTAATGAATGACATATATCATTAGCTGAGGTTGTGCTGATTTCTGGGATGTGTAAAACTTGATTATACTGTAAATAAATTACAATTTATAAGGCAAAACACAAGAATATACAAAAACGGAAATGTCCTATGTGGGTCTCAGTGGGTTAAAGGAGTGAATGCCACCTATCTCCTTTGATGACACAGGACTCTGACTCGCGACTGAAAAAGTGCATGACAAAGAATATTTTAAAATGTCTGATCTTTTTTTTATGTTATTATTTCTTTATTAAGGAGTGCAGATTTAACAGATTTTGGGTTCTACCCCTCTTTTTTTACATATAATAAAACAAACAGAATCCCACCTCCCTCACAAGAACTTGGTCACAGCATTGAATCGCTCACACATCCTGATACATGTCACATGATAAACAGCATAAAACAAGAATAACTAGAGGGTGACACATAGACTTAGTCAGGGGGAAGGACTTTCAATGACCTAAAATATGATATAAAGGGCTGCCATTTCCCTTAAGTCAGAAATCTGTTGACACACATCTCACATGCCTTTCCAGCAGCTATTTATCCAATTATTCCAAACAATTCCTCCTGGTTTTGGAATAGATGTGCAGCATTAGCTCAGGCAGTAAAGACTTTGACTTTGGCAAAAAGCTGTAAAAGTAGGTTAGTGGTTTTAAACAAACAAATCCTTGTGCCCAGTCAGTTCAATTGCAGCAGCGTCATTGGCTGCCGGACGGGGTGGTGTGGCTAGGCCCAGCTGGAATGGCAGACATCATCTTTAGTGGAGTTGGGACTTTTTTTATTGTATTACATTTTTCCTTCTCCGACACTTTGAACCGTGAGAACGGAGCTTAGAGCCACTGAGACTTCAGACCGATTCAACATTTTCCCACATGCCGTCATGCCATTTCAGAGAAGTGCTTGCTGGGAAGTTAGGTTGATATATAAAGTTTGAAATTAAACAGCTGTGCAGTTCAGCTGTAATATCCTTTGTTATCAACTCCCTGAACGTCAGCGTATTCTCATAAGGGACCTCTAAGACATATTAAATATAAGGCTGTACCATGGACTGCTTATCATGTTGAAAACTATTAAGCAGACTCTTAAAAAGTGGCTTACTTTTGTATTCAACTAAAGTAAACATCAAGTTTGTATTTTTTCCATAAAGTACATGCAGTGCAATGCAGTCTTCAAGTCAACTGTATTAATGTATTAATAGTGTGACAAGCATTTATTCAGGCTTGGCGTTCACTGTGTCTTTTTGTAATCGCCTGTACTTTAATAAGATCAAGACACACACACACGAAGACATACACACACAAAGACACACACACACACACACACACACACAAAGACATACACACACAAAGACACACATACACACAAAGACATACACACACACACACACACACACACACACCGTCTGATTCATTTTCTGCAGACCCAGACATTGTGAAATCAGCCATTCAGCAGAAAAAGGCATTATCAGCAATGACTGATGAGGATATTTTTGTTCTTCAGCTCTTTCCAGCCCCGTGGGACACATTTAGAAAATGTCTATCTCCTCTGGTTATGCGCTGTTTAGCACCGTTGAACAGTAATGATGCGTATGACCTCCCTTTGTGCTGACAACACAAACTGCCCTGGATGTTACATGAACTGATGTAGCATTGAAACTATGTATTATTTTGGCCGAACTTAGCTTACTTTGGAGCAAGATGCTCATTTGGGAAACATGCTGTGGGTGTCTGAGTTGATTAAGACATATGCAACATCACAGCTGAATGGTTTTCAATTAGGCAAACCCAACCTCAAATACACCCCTCTGGGAGCCTTAATGCCTTAATAATGAAACCATTTGACCACAGAGTGTGGACAGTTTGACATCTTGTTTGGTGTATTACTTTATGGAATAAACCAACATTGACCAACCAGTGGTTTCATTGACATTAACATCAACATGGAAACACAACCTCACCTGAGTCAATGGAGGGCATTTGTTGCCCTTTATTATAGATGTAGCAGTAGTTAGAAAACATGGAAAAGGTGGATAAAGATGCAACATTTATCAACAATTGGACTTGCAGTTAAGTTAAAGAAACGAGATGGCAACTCAAGGCCAAAACCCTTATATCCGATGTAGCTAAAATACACATCATTTGAGTATTGGCCTAGTCGTGATTCGGATTTGCTCAAAAATGTTATGGGTTCTTCCTTTGCCAATGCTTAACACGTCCACCAGGTTTCATGACTTTTGGGTGACTGTGGCTGCGAGGGAGTGTCAACATGTCGATGTAGCCTTGGGCAAGATACTTAACCCTGTGTCGCTCCCGATGGAATGGCCAACGGTGTGTGAATGTGTGTGAATGTTAGGTCCTAGTAAGGTACACTGCTCTGTATGAATAGGTGTGAATGGGTGAATGACATGTAGTATGTATAGTGCTTTGAGGGGTCTTAAAGACTGGATAAAGCGCTATATAAGTATTTACCATTTGGACAGGTAGTTGTTTAATAATCCTCCTGACCAAAACACAACTAATTTCATCAGATGTTCAAACCTTGCTTTGATAGTGCGTTGTTGTCAGTGCTTCATGCTGTTTTGTGTGGAAGCAGGCCGGGAAGAAAGTTGGACTCAAATCGTTTCCTTTGGCAGAAACATTTGACACTAGAGCCAACAGATGTCTCACGGTATCTCACTCCCAGTCGTTGAGTTTTACTGTTGTCTGGCTGGTGAAGCTCTTCATCTTCCCTTTGCTCTTTCCTTCCCTTCCTTTCCTTTTCCTTTGTGTCTCTTTCTCTCAGCCCCTTTAGATGGCACACAGCCAGACACATGCTCTTCATCTTGTTCCCAAAATCTGTCCGATCAAGAAAACACTGTCGCTCGGCTTTTGATGATTTGCCATGACATAACGTCAAACTGCTATTGGGGCTTTGTCAGTAATCTGCGACGGTGCTCACATCTCGAAACCTTTTATTTTCTGAGCCCAAACCCCAAACCACTAAACTCAGAACATTAAAATTAGATCAAAGGATTGAGAAGGGGGAGAGACACCACATTTAATAGTTTCATCAAGATTCATAGAACGAAATGGCCCACTTCCTTTCCCAACACTGTTTGCACAGGTGAGTGAAACTGCAAGCTAGGCCTCGGTCCCACGACTTGAGCCACCTCAGACAATTGAGCCGTTCCAATGCAAACAAGACACATTGTTGTACAGAAAGAAAGATAAGCAGCTGAAAACCAAAGGTGGGAGTCCTCAAATTCACCTTGGTGTTAAGTAAATACTCGCGACCCCCAAACCACAACATGACTGCTAGCTGCAGAAAAGTTTCCCCACTTTTTCTCTCTGTTGCTGTAATGGAACACTTTACATAAGAAAGTGGCTCCTGACGTTTCTTCAGGTCAGCGGCTGTGTGTGTGTGTTTCCAATTCTTGTGTGACTATTTCTGTTTGCACGGCACATTTTATTAAACATCCAAGCCAAACATCTTGAACTTTTATATTTGTGGCAGATTTGTTGAGCTTGTAAGGTCTTGTCCTCTTGCTTTGCTCACGCAGCTTTAAGTGGAGGAATCACATCAACTGAGAAAATGCTTTGGTAGGATGTTTAGATATCCCGCTTTTGTATCTTTTCAACAAGACGAGGGAAATCACCGAAACCCACAAAACAAGAATATGTTATTTTCAATGCTTTTATTATATTTGGAGCAATAGTCTCGATGTTGCCAGCTTGGGTGGCCCTAATGAACCCAACCCTAAAACTCTAGCTTTGACAGTTTCTTGGTGTTTGTTACTCAGAAAGCCGCTTTCCTTTTAGCCACTGAGCAAGGCAAGGCAAGGCAAGTTTATTTATATAGCACTTTTCAACACAAGGCAATTCAAAGTGCTTCAAAGAGCAATCAATTTGTTTGCTTTCGTTGGATTTTAAGACGATGAAGATTGACTATGAGCTGGCTCTCATTTCAGCTACTGTTACTGAGTGTTTGTTTTAGGTTTGAAATGCCAATAGTTTCGACATCTGCAAAGTAATTGATCGTCAACAACTCTATCAACCTCTTGTATATTTAAATGAGCCTGAGAAAAGTGGTTGGTTCTTTAAAGTGAAAAAGAAGATTACAACACTCTAACATTATCCAGTATACCACACAGATCATTCAAGGTCCTGTTTGGCAGGATACATAGCCTTGAATGACTTAGGCATGATGGGAAAGTCCCTGGTATTCCCAGGCTGTGTCTACCCCCAAAAGCCCGGCCAAATAATTACCCCTCCGCTGCCCAGAAATAACACAAAAACACCATAGGGTATAACCTCCAAGAATCGCAATTGAAAGGCAAATCACATTAGTCAAAATTAGTTTCCATTTGGAGTTTTGGCCACGAAGCAGTTTCTGATTTCCAAGGAAACTCCTGACTTTGGTTCTGGTTGTTCCTGTATCCTCCAATAACCCAATGATCAAAATACATTGAACGGAATCTAATTTACTGAACAAATGTTTTCTCATCGACCCAAGGCAAGAGAAGCGGATAAGTTAGAAATACTTAATTTTGTTTATTATGTCTAGACATGATTCTCGAATAGTTATATTTTCTGTATGTGCTGGGAACTGATACAACCAAAAAGGTAAGCTAAGATAACAAGTCAGTGTTTAGTCTGGTTCCCATTACACGATGTTTCAAACTGACCATTTTTTGCAGTCAACAATGAGGTAAAAACCCCCCAAAAAATCACATGCATATGTTTGGATTTTACAGAAGTAGAGACTCCTTAGTGGACTCAGTGAGCTTGGGATGAAATGCAGAAATAAGCTAGTTAATTCCCTTCAATTTCAACTTAGCCTACTGTTTTCAGTACAACTAAAATATGGTAAGCAAGGCATTCTTTCTTACCATTGGTACATGCAGTTTAAAATACTAGAACGCTTTTTGAGATTAGTTTTCAAACCCTGTGGTCCACCAACAAGTAGTGAGAAGTGTAGCGCTATACCCATCAACCAACAAGTGTGTCAATATGTTTGAACATGCAGTAAACTAGCAAAGACAAATGCAATCCATAATTAAACATTGGATGACAGAGCACTTGAAGATTGGATGAAGGTCCAACATGAACAACACCAAAGGCACCATTAACACTTTGAATTGCCGTGTGCTGAAAGGTGCTATATAAATAAACTTGCCTTGCCTTACCAGTATTCAATAACCTTAATACCATGCTAAGATTGACCATTTTATTCCCATAACACCTCAGAAGACTGGGAAATAAATTCTTATCCAGCTTGTTCCGACCTCTTTGAGTGGACGACATGTCAATGGAAACTCCAATAAATAGAATTTGAGC
The DNA here is from genome assembly GCA_902827135.1 of Harpagifer antarcticus. Taxonomy (NCBI): domain Eukaryota; kingdom Metazoa; phylum Chordata; class Actinopteri; order Perciformes; family Harpagiferidae; genus Harpagifer; species Harpagifer antarcticus. Next base: position 1,687,241 of record CADEHL010001140.1, on the reverse strand, counting down.
TAATCCCTGTGATGGGAGTTGACCTTCTGTCCTCTTTAGAGTAAAAGCAGGCCAGTCCCAGTACAGTATAATGCTGTAACATCAGTTAGTCCACACCTAGAATAACATTCAGTCATCTTGGGACTTTATTGTAAGTAAGCATCATCCTCTAAACAGGCCTCTAGCTTTACCACAGTCAATTAGCTAATTTCCCATGTGTCATCTCTCCGTTAAACTCGTTAGCTAACAGATGACCTGCTGACTGGTCACATCATGCCGGAAGCCGTCTCCCCCTTAACGCTCACACTTAATAAAATTGCCTTACATAAACAGTCTGCTAAGAAGAAATGAAGGTAGCTACATAAGGAGTTATTTTCGGCCAGTTTTATGGAGGTGTCCCTGGGACCTTTTCCCCCAGCCTTCAGGGCCTCATTCAGGATACAGGAGGGTGCTAAATTACACACCAGACCACGCCACCTGCCTCTTTTATCTCAACAGGCCCCTTATGTGTAGTAGAGGCTAATCAGGTTAAGGGCCAGTGTTGTTTGTGAAGAAATCAATGCAGTTGGAAATTAGCTATGAGCTCAAATCTGGCATAATTCATCTCTTCTCTTTTCTGAGATTAATGTATGCATAGTCCTTGTTGAAATAAATAATAATTAATGATTTGACACAACGTTAAGAGACTGGACCCCACCAAAAGGGTTTTATCTTTTCAGCATTTTATGTTTCATGAAGTCAAGTGTTTCAATCGGCCTACATCTTATAGCCTACTGATGTTTTACTCCTTGAACCCTACAGCTTTACATTTGGGGACAGATTTTAAACTGCATTCGAAACTGATATTGTTTTATTGTTTTTCTATTTGACCTGCCTTTAACAATCTCTTCAAATGTTAGTTTAAACGCAAAGGAACCTGGGAACATAGGGGATTACCCTGTATGTGACACATGTTCAATATTCTTTATGAAAAGTTGGCTTACATTTCCCTCAAAGTTTTAGTGACAGTGGGAGGATGTACAAGCTAGTTATCTGTGGCTATCACAAGCTAAATAGCCTTCTAGCCTTCAAGTTATATTCTTCTATTAAATAAACAAAACATTACTTGTTTTAGAAATAGTTGCAGCAGAAAGTCACTGTAACGAGTTAAACCGTTGTGTTACAACCTTTATATAGTCTATGGTTACAACATACAGTACAGCTTGTTCTTGCTGTGGGGCTAATGTATTTACCCCCTGTCGTTTTTGGCTAACAATGCTGTATTTTTCTTGTTTGACTGCTCTACCATATGGAGGTCAGTGTGTGTCTGATAGACAGCTTAAGGCTTGACAATTGGATTTAAACTATAGCTGTTTTTATCTAACACACACAAAGAAATAACATATACAAATGCTAGTAATTTAAGCTCCCTGCTAACTTAGACGAAAGGTGCATTAGCTTCTTATGCTAGCTTTATTTTGGTTAGCATTGAGCCACTGAAAGGGTATTTTCTGCCTACTATTGTTCTATTTGTTGTGTTTTAACCAATTCATGTGCACTTATGACAGTTGAACTCATAATTATGTTATTTTTGTCTTAGGTCTGGGAGTGTGAAGAATCACTGGGAGGAAATCTACTACTTTGTGGAGATGTTAGCTGAGAAATTCAAAAGGTAAGATACTCTTCATTATCACATTGATGTTATTACACTGAAGCCATCAAATATGACCGAAACACTGTGGATTTAAGTACGTGAAATGTATAATTTAGCATTTTAAAGGACATCCAAAAGTCTTTCAACACCTCTGTGCTCGGCTTCCTGTAGCTCTGAGATGTAAATCACTAAAGAGAAACACACACGTTACGCAGCAGTTAGCCCGGCGGAATAAAATAAATATATGTCCCTACAGCTACAGTCGGCCATATGCTAAGTCACTTACTGTAGCATGCAGGCTGATGTCTAGCTGTGTGTGTGTGTGTGTGTGGTGTGTGTGTGTGTGTGTGTGTGTGTGTGTGTGTGTGTGTGTGTGTGTGTGTGTGTGTGTGTGTGTGTGTGTGTGTGTGTGTGTGTGTGTTTGTGTCAGCTACAGTTGGCCATATGCTAAGTCACTTACTGTAGCATGCAGGCTGATGTTTAAGTGTGTGTGTGTGGGTGTGTGTGTGTGTGTGTTTGTGTCAGCTACAGTTGGCCATATGCTAAGTCACTTACTGTAGCATGCAGGCTGATGTTTAAGTGTGTGTGTGGGTGTGGGTGTGTGTGTGTGTGTGTGTGTGTGTGTGTGTGTGTGTGTGTGTGTGTGTGTGTGTGTGTGTGTGTGTGTGTGTGTGTGTGTGTGTGTGTGTGTGTCAGCTGCAGAGACTACAGGCAGGAAGGTTTATGTATGTGAGCAGCTTTAGTTTTACAGCCTTTTTAGATTTAGAGGACTGCATGCTTTCAATGGACGAAGCCTTAAGTGTGTACACTTCGATCGTTTCCCCTAAATGTGACTCAGATTTGACATTGTATAATAGGGATTGAACAATAGGAAGCATGGATGGATGGATGGATGGATGGATAGAGAGATAAATAGATAGAGAGAGAGATAGATGGATGGATGGATGGATGGATGGATAGATAGAGAGATAAATAGATAAATAGAGAGATGGATGGATGGATAGATAGAGAGATGGATGGATGGAAAGAGAGATGGATGGATGGATGGATAGAGAGATGGATGGATGGATGGATGGATGGATGGATGGATGGATGGATGGATGGATAGATAGATAGATAGATAGATAGATAGATAGATAGATAGATAGATAGATAGATAGATAGATAGATAGATAGATAGATAGATAGATAGATAGATAGATAGATAGATAGATAGATAGATAGATAGATAGATACTTTATTGATCCCAATTTTTAAGTTGCCAGTATGTAGCTGTCCCTTTTGACTCTGACAATATATTTCAATTATCCTGTACCACAATCAGTAATTAGAGATACTAGATGTTCTCCTCTCATGGCTACATTTTAGGGATATTTCAAAACAGTATTCAAGATTGAGAAATAGAATTCCAACATTTCTGCAGATGTCTTTCAGCTCGTGGGTGGTTTTGTTTTGTTCGTGCCACTCAAAGGCCACAACAACACCTGGAGCTCTGTGTTGCAGAAACACTATAGACACTTTTTGCATCAAACTCCAAAAAATCTGCATTCATTTACTTTCTCTCACAAACACTGCAACACATTTCCAAAAAGACTTCAAAAAGTTGTGCATGTGTGTATGTTTACATTCATGTAATGTCTTCCATTTGCACCGTTAAACAATAATACCAACTTTTGTCCACATCTGAGGGTGCAGTGAGTTTGTTTGAATACTAACATTTTAGTCACACACAGAAACCGACTCTTCTGTCCTTGTTTGTTGTGATGCATTCAAAAAGCAATTGGTACACATGTTGGGGTGAGCTCAGAGGCAGTAAAGCCCACAATGAGATATTTATTGTTTTAACGGAACCCAACTTTATTTGTGTGTCATGCCAGTAAATCCATTTTTATGTTTCTGAGGAAAACATTGAGTCGCTTTCGCATGATTCCTGTAACTCTCAATGTTTCTGATTAATAACAGATGTATAAATTATATTACAACATTGTGGAATGAGAGAAATCACCTACCAGCCATTCAATTCTGTTGCATTTGGTCTAGCATGATCAATAATTAGATCTGCTGGGACTTTCTCATGCACAACGTGGGCTGTTGACGTCTGATAATTGTTCTTCTGTTCCAGTCCCATGCTGAGGATGTCCTTCATTACATTCTCCTCCAGAGCGTCAACCATCATGAAACTGACCGAAAACAGGTATATTAATCATCACTGAAATGTGTTGTGGTAACTTGTGTTATGAATAAATGTTATTCTTGCGCAAATTGCTCTTACACAAGAGGTAAAGTAAACTCTCTGTTAAAACCAGAGTGAAAGCAGATGCTCTCCGAACTGATGTGAAGCAGAAAGTTGGCCCCCGCAATAGTGTTGTTCCACAAAGATAAATGTTATTATGTGAGAAATAATATCGTAAACTGTGTCTACACTTTTACATTTCATTTAGCTGACGCTTTTTATCCAAAGCGACTTACAAGGACCAATTACAGGGACATTCTCCCTGGAGTAACTAAGGACTGAGTGCCTTACTCAAGGGCACACTAGTGGTGGTGTTCCTGGCGGGATTTGAACTCACAACCTTCCAATCTTCAGCCCACCTCACTATCCATTAGACCACCACTATCCCTCACTTCTAGCAGAATAGTCTTCATCTTGCTTTAGTGCTACATTACTGTTAACAGAATCAGGTGGAAACTGTTGCAAAGCAGAGGTATTGAATTCATTCATCTAAAAATAAAGCTTTATCTGGTATTCAAATGTCTTAAACCATCTTTCAAAAGTCTAAGAAATCATGATCTAGGATTTAATTCTGAAGTGCTTTGTAAAAGTTTGACATGTATGGAACGTTCTTTTCGATTTCTTCAATTCATGTCAAAAGAGCGGATAATAGTGTGCAAACTAAGTCTTCAATTTCATTCAATTGACAATAAAAAGGTCTTAAATCTAACTTTCCTTAAACTGTAGGAACCCTTTTTATGGATGGAGACATAAAGTACATACTGTAACTACACTCTTGACAACTATCATAATACAAATGTATATTATAATACAATGTGTCTTCACAAAAACATCTTGAGCAGCTTGAATGGTTTCTGATTGAAACCGACTCTGGTGTTTTCTTGTGTGCAGAGAGGAAATCAAAAAGGGTCTGAACAATCTGGAAAAAGAGAGACCTGGTGGAGACACATTCATGAACCTTGGCCTGCAGAGGGTGAGCCTTTGCCTTAATGTCTTTTGTCATTTTACACAGAGAATCCTGCATTCAAACTGGCCAATGAACTAGTTTAAATGTGTAACTTCTGTATGAAAATGTCTTCTTCTTTAAAGGCAAACGAGCAGATAACCCAGGAGAACTTTGGTATGCAACAAAATAGTTCTTTCAATACTTTCTTTAAGCTAAATTGTGCATTATGTTGAGGTTAAAGCATGTTTTTATGCTTTTCCCAGGCACGGCCAGTGTGATTATTGCTCTGACAGACGGAGAGCTGCAGGAACATCAGCTCATCACCGCGCAGCAAGAGGTATCAAAGCCAGACCCGCAGCTCCTGAAAAATAAAGATTTAAAAGCAAGTTTTCTGGAACTAATTCAGTTTATTGCTTGTGTTTCTCAACAGGCAGAAAGAGCCAGGTCTCTTGGAGCGATTGTGTACTGCGTCGGTGTGAAGGACTTCAATGAGACTCAGGTAATGCCAATACATTAAATGTATGACGCCACTTATACACTTATATCTCCTAAAAGGTTTAAAATAAAGCAAAAATGTCCCAAATTGGGGTCAATAAAGTACTTATCTATCTATCTATCTATCCATCCATCCTCCGTCCATCCGTCCATCCATCCATCTATCTATCCATCTATCTCTCTATCTATCTATCCATCTATCCATCCATCCTCCCTCCGTCCATCCGTCCATCCGTCCATCCATCTATCTATCTATCTATATATCTATCTATCTATCCATCTATCTATCTATCTATCTATCCATCCATCTATCTATCCATCCATCTATCTATCCATCCATCCTCCCTCCGTCCATCCGTCCATCCATCTATCTATCTATCCATCCATCCTCCCTCCGTCCATCCGTCCATCCATCTATCTATCCATCTATCCATCCGTCCATCCATCTATCTATCTATCTATCCATCTATCTATCCATCCATCTATCTATCTATCTATCTATCTATACATCCATCCATCCTCCATCCTCTATCCATCTATCCATCCATCTATCTATCTATCTATCTATACAACCATCCATCCATCCATTCATCAATCTATCCATCCATCCATCTATCTATCTATCCATCTATCCATCCATCTATCCATCTATCCATCTATCCATATATCCATCTATCTATCTATCTATCTATCTATACATCTATCCATCTATCAAGACAATACCATACAAGTGCTCAGGAATCCAGACGTGTGGAAATGCTGTTATGTCGTGTCTTCAGTGGCCCCTGTGCAATCTGTCTAACCCATAATTTAAAGTTTCCTGAAAACCAATCCAAGAGATATTTTGTTCTAACCTTGAGCTTCCTCTCAAGATGCCAACACACAAAGTTGGAGTGGAGAAATGTCTGGAACTTGCATAATACTCAACAATTAGCTTCAACGTGATGAGGAAAGGATGATTCAGTGTCCTGGAAGTTAAAGATGTTTGAGAGGATATGAGGCCCGGTCAACCATCAGTAACCAGACGTGGTCTCACTAAAGTTTATACAAGATGCATTTGATTGATTGTAAATGATTGTATATAATGTGTGGTACTGGTTTTACAAAGTGTGGGTGCAGTTCTTCATTGAGATGTTATGTTATTATGTTATTATATATGAAATTGTGTCACACTTGTACATTTTGGGCCAATCTTTGCTTGTTAGGAAATGTCAAATTGTAGCTGTTGGTTTTCTGGATAATTTTACAAACGATTGGGAATAAAAAATAGCAAAACGGTGTATTTCCATTAACTACTTTGGAGCTAAGAAACCAGGCAGCCGACAATCGTTTTGTTAGAAGTTGGTAGTATATGCTTCACTATATGCATGGCTGTAATCTGCCCACAATAAAAGAGTAGAAGAAGAAGTGGAGGTTTTGAACTGGGAGAAAATCAAGAGAGATCTTCAGGATTTAGTTTTAATTGGGGAAATGTTAATTGTTCCTTTATGTCAGCTAGTATTGGCAATATTTCATGCTGTCCTAAGACTAATAAATACATATATATAAATACATATATATATATATATATATATATATATCTGGGAATACACCAACAACTCGTTTGGTTACTTTGAAAGATCTGTCCAGGGACGACGGATAAAAAAAAGCCTCTTGACTCACTTCAATGTTAAATCACTTTTTAAATAACATAACAAATACTTTTTAAAAATTGTCACTTTAGTTTAAAGATTGCTACGTCACAACTGATTCAGCAAAGTTGTTTCCGTAACCAATTCTGAGCATTTTGTTAAAGAAGCAAAAACCATCTCAAGTGAGCGTAGAGTCGTCTTTGCTCAACGGAGGAAGTAGTTCTAATTTAATGTTACTTCAAAATATGCATAACATGTGTTCATGGAAACACGGCTAATATCAACCACCTGTGAATACTGGAAGTGATATCTTAACACACTTTCATTTCATTTTTATTTGTTCTATGATAATGAAAGTGTGTTAAGATACAGGTGGTTGACATTAACACATGTTATGCAATGTTCATGGTACGCACAACTTAATGTACAACAATTATTTACAACACATGTCTCTATAAACACACCGTACCCGAAAAGGAGCAGCCCCTTTCTCCAAAAAGTAAATCAATAGAAATAGATGGTCTGTCCTTCAGTATCGTAGGAAAATAACAACACCGAAACATCACATGTACAATGAACTTATTCAGTCAATTGTTCAATCATTGTTTTGTGAATTGATTCCTACTTAATGTGGTTACTCACCTCTCTTTCCTCACCTCTCCCTCTGAAGCTGGCCACCATTGCGGACACCATCGAGCACGTGTTTCCTGTGATGGGCGGCTTCCACGCTCTCCGAGGAGTCATCGATTCGGTAAATAAACTCTTCTTTGTGGCGGAGAGACTTCCTGTAGCTTAGGTCAACGTCCGTGTATTTATCCATGAGTCTGTCCTGCGTTTGGACAATTATCTTTTATGAGTCCCTCGGTGAAAACTAAGTTTGAGTACACAGAGCACTTTGTTCTTCATCAGGCACCTCATTGTTTTGCATAATGTAAGAGTTTAAAAGCAGAAATACTGATTTATAGTTAACGGACACAGTTATAATCAAAAGTAGTTGTTCTTACTTTTGAACTGTAAGTCTTTGTTTACACTGAAACACATATCTACAGAGCAAAGTAAGCCGACTGCAACATGTGTTTCTCATGAAATAAGACAGTATTTTCACCAGATTCTCATTGAGTCTAATATAAAATAATATATACTATATAAAGCATAAGCCCTACCACATTTAGTTACTGTTCCTAACACGTCACCACACATATGCGTAAGTGCTATAAACTCAAATGTAAAATCAAAGAATATAACACTATTTAATAGACATTTTCACAAAGGAACTAAGAAATACTTGTTATGTATTCAAATGAACTGAAATGTAGGAAATAACTTGTGTCATAAAATCCGATGGAACATTTTATATTTCCCTCTAATGTTTTTGTGTGTTCAAAACAAGCATTGCAAGTGTTACAAAGTGGGACACTCAATAAAACGTGAAACGGAAAGCCTTAGAATTTTTTTTATTGTACTGTTGATGACCAAGTCTAATTTGTTAAGCTGTACTAAAGTTGTCAGCAACAGTTTCATTGTAGAAAATAACTTTCTCTTCAATTATTCCTCCAGATCATCAAGAAATCCTGCATTGAGATTTTGGCGGCCGAGCCCTCCAGCGTGTGTGCAGGAGGTGGGGAAACACACACACACACACACACACACACACACACACACACACACACACACTCACACACACTACTGCCATCCTTCCATCATTTCTTGATCTGTGTGTGTGTCTCTCTTTTTCTCACGTCCGTAATGACAATCCCAGACACGTCCTTATATGGGCGTCCAGGTCACTTACAGGAAATGGGAAATGGGAAAATATTAAAGGGTCTCATTAAAAGGATTAACCCTGAGAGAGAGGCAGTGGTGATATTGAATGTTCTCCAAGAATATTAAAGTTATTTACTAAGAAAACCACATTGCTTCCCTCTTGTCATTTACTTTCTGCCATTTGCACTAATACGGTTAACTTTAGCGCCATTCGATTTAAGTAATAATGTTTCCACATTCTACAGTTCTGGATATTTTCCAGATATCTTGTTTTAAGCTGTTTTGTTTTGGTGACACAGTTAAATGTTATGTAACCCAAACCTAAAAGAGAAAGCCATTCAGAGTTTGGATACTGCACTTCTAACAATGCTAGAGTTGCAGAGATGGCAAAAGTACACACATCCTTTACTCAAGTAGAAGTACAGATACTCGTGTTTAAAAATACTGGTGAAAGTAGAAGTACTGACTAAACTTCTTTACTCAAGTCAAAGTAAAGAGGCTTTGAAATGTACTTCAGTAGAAAGTACCCATAACTAGCAGCTGTTTTAAAGAGTACCTGACCTCCCTTTATATTAATAGAACAATAATGTCATTGTTAGCTAATGAATGTTTCCATGCTGAACAACGGCAACATGACAACGTTTCCATTGGTCCCTCTTCTTTAGAGAAGACCAGGAAGTGATGGATACACGGATCGTGTTCAAATCAATAGGCACGCAATGACTCTAACGAATAATGATCACGCATCAAACACACATTCAGACTAAAGGAACCAGCTGTTTGGAAAATGAGAGAAGTAGAAAGTACAGGTATTTGTGTTCAACATGTAAGAAGTAGAAAGTACAGGTATTTGAGTTCAACATGTAAGAAGTAGAAAGTACAGGTATTTGGGTTCAACATGTAAGAAGTAGAAAGTACAGGTATTTGGGTTCAACATGAGAGAAGTAGAAAGTACAGGTATTTGAGTTAAAAATGTAAGAAGTCAAAGTAAAAAGTCGTCAGAAAAATAAGTAGTGGAGTAAAGTACTGATACCAGAAACATGTACTTAAGTACAGTAACAAAGTATTTGTACTCCACTACTTCCCACCTATGCTGAGTTGTAACTGTCTCATGAAAACGATCATGATGTAACACATGCCGTATAAAATGTAATGTTGTTTGCCAAAGAGTATAAAACTGATCAATGTGTTGGCCTTTGTCTCCAGAGTCTTTCCAAGTGGTGGTGAGAGGGAACGGCTTCCTCCACGCCAGGAACATCAACCAGGTGCTCTGCAGCTTCAAAATCAACGACACCGTCACAGTCAGTGAGTACACACACACACACACACACACACACACACACACACACACACACACACATACCATGTATACATCACTTCAGGGGACATTACATTGACTTACATGCATTTCCTGGAGACTTATCCTAACCATAACCATAACCAACACATGCCTAACCCAAATCTATTTGTTTTTACTATTTCCTAACATTTTAGACGCCTCAGACTTAATAACATAATCAATAAAGAATTGGCAGATTAATGAAATATGAAAATAACCATTAGTTGTAGCTCTTAAGTGGATCCTCAGAGGAAGAAACCTCATCATGCTTCTAGTTTCATGAGGGGAAATGGTCAAATTCAAATAAAAATATCAGCTTTTGTCAACATTCATTCATTCATGTCTTTTGAAGCACATATATCAAAGTGTAGCTCTTTCACCTCTAAAAGCACATGTCTAATGATTGTGTTTAGTTCACTATAATACACAGACTGAGGAGTGCTTATTTATTTATTGAAATGTTGTATTTCCTTCTAGCGGAAAAGCCGGCTAGTGTACAAGACACATTCCTACTGTGCCCAGCTCCTGTCATCGAAGAACTTGGAAAGTAGGTGCCTCTTATTTATCATTTCTTATTCATCTCTAATTCTTTCACTTCAAACAGAGAGAAACATCTGTACACACACACACACACACACACACACACACACACACACACCATGTACACATCACTTCAGGGGACCTTACATTGACTTACATGCATTTCCTGGAGACCTTAACCATGACCAACACATGCCTAACCCTAACCAAGTCTTCACCCTAAAATTAATGATACCCACACACACACACACACACACACACACACACACACACACACACACACACACACACACACACACACACACACATTGGATTTAGCAGGCACTTCACTAGAGTCCATCTGCTGCTCATTAGTTTGCGAGGGTCACTCCAGCTTAAAAGACAAATCTACATTAACGAGCGGACATACTGTATCCTGCTTTTTATTTAAGTGGCAAACATAAATGACATTATTCAACAGAGACCAATTAATAAAGCTGAACTTTCAAAAATGTGATTAAAGTGAATTGCAAACATTCGTCAAAAAAAAGTTATCACACACACACACACACACACACACGGACACAGACCATAAGAAGCCTGCCGTGCATTAAGTCTTTTTATGATCCGTCCGTGGCTGCATTCCTCTTTTCTACATCTCTGTGCAGCTAAAAATAGAGGCTCTGAAGATATGCCAGAACATGCCGTGGTAAATCTCCATGTGGTCCTGAATTACAGAGAATGCACACTGGTCTACCATGGCACATATATCTATAGGGTATCTCTAGAATACACTATACAATATCAAGAATGAAGTTATACCACAAAATGTAGTGTCTCTACTTTAAAGAGTCCTCTCCTGCTGATGCTCAGGTGTATATCAGTATGTAGTGTCTCTACTTTAAAGAGTCCTCTCCTGCTGATGTTCAGGTGTATATCAGTATGTAGTGTCTCTACTTTAAAGAGTCCTCTCCTGCTGATGTTCAAGTGTATATCAGTATGTCGTGTCTCTACTTTAAAGAGTCCTCTCCTGCTGATGTTCAGGTGTGTATCAGTATGTAGTGTCTCTACTTTAAAGAGTCCTCTCCTGCTGATGTTCAGGTGTATATCAGTATGTAGTGTCTCTACTTTAAACAGTCCTCTCCTGCTGATGTTCAGGTGTATATCAGTATGTAGTGTCTCCACTTTAAAGAGTCCTCTCCTGCTGATGTTCAGGTGTATATCAGTAGGTAGTGTCTCTACTTTAAAGAGTCCTCTCCTGCTGATGTTCAGGTGTATATCAGTATGTAGTGTCTCTACTTTAAAGAGTCCTCTCCTGCTGATGTTCAGGTGTATATCAGTATGTAGTGTCTCTACTTTAAAGAGTCCTCTCCTGCTGATGTTCAGGTGTATATCATTATGTAGTGTCTCTACTTTAAAGAGTCCTCTCCTGCTGATGTTCAGGTGTATATCAGTATGTAGTGTCTCTACTTTAAAGAGTCCTCTCCTGCTGATGTTCAGGTGTATATCAGTATGTAGTGTCTCTACTTTAAAGAGTCCTCTCCTGCTGATGTTCAGGTGTATATCAGTATGTAGTGTCTCTACTTTAAAGAGTCCTCTCCTGCTGATGTTCAGGTGTATATCAGTATGTAGTGTCTCTACTTTAAAGAGTCCTCTCCTGCTGATGTTCAGGTGTGTATCAGTATGTAGTGTCTCTACTTTAAAGAGTCCTCTCCTGCTGATGTTCAGGTGTATATCAGTATGTAGTGTCTCTACTTTAAAGAGTCCTCTCCTGCTGATGATCAGGTGTGTATCAGTATGTAGTGTCTCTACTTTAAAGAGTCCTCTCCTGCTGATGTTCAGGTGTATATCAGTATGTAGTGTCTCTACTTTAAAGAGTCCTCTCCTGCTGATGTTCAGGTGTGTATCAGTATGTAGTGTCTCTACTTTAAAGAGTCCTCTCCTGCTGATGTTCAGTTGTATAAGAGTCCTTAAAGAGGGGAATTAGTCTACTTTTAATCGAACCCTCAGCAGAAGGGTCGTAAATCTGAGGGTACATCATGTTCCTTTGCCTCCATTAAACTTTGTATATCTTCCGCTGTATTTACTTTAAAATGTTCCATTAGACGCCATAAACCCGTCTCCCCCCCCCGTCTTTACTCTCTCGGTGCCACCGTGGCTCTTTCTTCACCCTCTTGTTTTCCCCGTCTGGTCATTTTTCTCTCAGTATCTGTGTTTTCTTTGCCTCTGTCCCCCCCCCCTCCTGTCAGCCCCCCTCCTGTGCGCCCCCCTCCTGTCCGCCTCCCTCCTGTCCGCCTCCCTCCTGTCCGCCTCCCTCCTGTCCGCCCCCCTCCTGTCCGCCTCCCTCCTGTCCGCCCCCCTCCTGTCCGCCCCCCTCCTGTCCGCCTCCCTCCTGTCCGCCTCCCTCCTGTCCGCCTCCCTCCTATCCGCCCCCCTCCTGTCAGCCTCCCTTTCTCTCAACAGTCTGCGTGTGTCCAGGTCTAAATGATCAAAGCCTTATAGCAGCTAGTCAGGCCTTTCAACTGTGTGGACATGTGTTTGTATGCAGCGTGATTCTCTGCAGGGAGGAAAAACCGCTCCGGTTAGTCTTTCAAGAATTGGAAAAAATAACAGATTGAGATTATTTTGACTGATATAGCACTGGCTGAAGAGTTTGGAATATTAAAGGGGTCCTATTATGCTTTTTGGGGGATTTCCTGTAGTGAGGTATAAAGGTTGTTGTGCATGTTAATGGTCTGCAAAGCCTAGAATGCCACTTCCCCTCTTTGTTTACCTCCTTAACATAGTGAAATCACTATGTAACACTCACGCTTCTATTGGTTAGCGCTCCAACACCTTATATGTGATAGGCTAAGGGGCGGGACATCTCTAAGTGGTCGACCAATCACAACAGAGCCCGGCCAGCTAACCAATCAGAGCAGACTGGGCTCTGGTTTCAGACAGAGGGTGAAAAGAGGTGGTGAAGCACAGGCCAGGCAGTATGAAAAGAATAAAGGGCTTTTTGAACATTAAAGCATGGAGACATGAAGTAGAGACACTACGTACTGATATGAACCTGAAATAAATACAATAGGACGTCTTTAAATATAAATAATGCACTAAAAGGATATAATAAGAACAATGTTTGTCTTTCAAGCTGGAGTGACCCTCGCAAACTAATGAGCAGCAGATGGACTCTAGTGAAGTGCCTGCTAAGTCCAATGTGTGTGTGTGAGTGTGTGTGTGTGTGTGTGTGCTGTCTGTTTTACTTCCTTGTCTAACAGGGCGCTCTACAAATTAACATTTCCTCGCAAATACTTTATTTCCTCCACTTCCTCCTCAAGTCCACACTTGTGAGTTTTCTCTGGCTTCTTCTTCTCTTTTCAACATTGTGTTTCTGTTCCAGGTTTCTAGGCTTTCTTCTGACAGAAACACATCCTATAAAGATTACATTATAACACGGGCAGTATGTTAGAGTTTCTCGAAAACTAAAACTAACTTTGATTTGATTTTACTGCCAAAGTGTGATGTTTTATAACAGAGAACATTTTATTTTGACTCCATCCCACATTCACCATACATTCTTCCAGAACCAAATCGGTATTGAATGATTCATCATTTATATGAGCTCTTATTTAAATGTAGAGAGGTAATAATTATAAAACATATCATATATATTATTCTGAAATCTACTTTCACTTGAGGAACATTTTGAATGCAGGACTTTTACTGTGACAGAGTATTCCTACACTCTGGTACTTCTACTTTTACTCAAGTACAAGATCTGAGTACATCTACTTTTACTCAAGTACAAGATCTGAGTACTTCTACTTTCACTCAAGTACAAGATCTGAGTACTTCTACTTTTAGTCAAGTACAAGATCTGAGTACTTCTACTTTCACTCAAGTACAAGATCTGAGTACTTCTACTTTTAGTCAAGTACAAGATCTGAGTACTTCTACTTTTACTCAAGTACAAGATCGGAGTACTTCTACTTTGACTCAAATACAAGTTCTGAGTACTTCTACTTTTACTCATGTACAAGATCTGAGTACTTCTACTTTTACTCAAGTACAAGATCTGAGTACTTTTACTCAAGTACAAGATCTGAGTACTTCTACATTTAGTCAAGCACAAGATCTGAGTACTTCAGTCTAAACTCCCCTCCTCTCTTTCTAAGGTTCTGTTTTGTCTTGATTGTCCTCACGATCCCCTCCTCTCCTCCGAGTTTGGGAAAAACAATTCTGGGAATTTCACGTGACCTCATTTTGGAGCCTGTTCCCGTCCAGATCTTCAAAACATCCCCCCCCCCCCCCCCCCCACCACCCACACACCTCTCACTGTGTGGATGTCCAGGTGGATGTAAACGAGGTCTGGCAGATGGAAAGAAGCCGTTTGACCGATAAACCCGTCTCCACTCAGCTGTCTGGCTAGTTCTTAGAAGTGGAGGGTGGGGGGCTAGAAGTGGTTGAAGTTCATGATCAACAGCAGACATACCTTTCTGACAACAAACAGCTGGGGTTGAAACACTGAAACAGTCTTAAAGATAAAGAAGAAGCCTCCTCAAGTTCATGTTTTTAATGCATCCTTAAGTAGCAAAATGCTAAAGTGTGAGTACTGGATTCAACAAAAAACATCTCTCAGATTTTAGTTAGCGTTTAAGTCAAGTAGCAAAACGTATAAAACACAAATATGCTTGTATGATATGATGCAGTATTGTAAAACTAATCAACCCAGGATCTTGAAAAGTAACTTAAATATCTACATTGACAACTTATAACATTAAAATGCAAGGATGGAATCTATGTACTCATACTTAAGTATAAGTTGGAGCTACTTGTGCCTTACCTGAGTATTCTAACAATGTAGTATTGTTTATTTTACTCAAACAAGTATATGCTTTTTGGGCATCTTTTCCTGCAGTGTGTTATATAGGTTTGTGTGCATGTAAATGGTCTACGAAGACTAAACAACACACATTGGACGTGATAGGCTAAGGGGCGGGACATCTGTAAGTGGTTGACCAATCAACCAAAAGCATGGAGACATGTTGCAGTAGAGACACTACATACTGATATACACCTGAACATCAGCAGGAGAGGACTCTTTAAAGTAGAGACACTACATACTGATATACACCTGAACATCAGCAGGAGAGGACTCTTTAAAGTAGAGACACTACATACTGATATACACCTGAACATCAGCAGGAGAGGACTCTTTAAATTAGAGACACTACATACTGATATACACCTGAACATCAGCTGGAGAGGACTCTTTAAAGTAGAGACACTACATACTGATATACACCTGAACATCAGGAGGAGAGGACTCTTTAAAGTAGAGACACTACATACTGATGTACACCTGAACATCAGCAGGAGAGAACTCTTTAAAGTAGAGACACTACATACTGATATACACCTGAACATCAGCAGGAGAGGACTCTTTAAAGTAGAGACACTACATACTGATATACACCTGAACATCAGCAGGAGAGGACTCTTTAAAGTAGAGACACTACATACTGATATACACCTGAACATCAGCAGGAGAGGACTCTTTAAATTAGAGACACTACATACTGATATACACCTGAACATCAGCTGGAGAGGACTCTTTAAAGTAGAGACACTACATACTGATATACACCTGAACATCAGGAGGAGAGGACTCTTTAAAGTAGAGACACTACATACTGATGTACACCTGAACATCAGCAGGAGAGAACTCTTTAAAGTAGAGACACTACATACTGATATACACCTGAACATCAGCAGGAGAGAACTCTTTAAAGTAGAGACACTACATACTGATATACACCTGAACATCAGCAGGAGAGGACTCTTTAAAGACAAGAGGAGAATAAGTTGTACTTTGATTTAATGTACCTTAGCTAAAGAAAGATTATTTGCAGCTCAAAGTAGAGATTATAGAGTGGCATGGGTTGTTCACATTCCTGGTTAATTAGCACAGAGAAGTGGAAAAACACACAAGTTGCCCAGAACCATAAAAAAACAGCATATTTTTCCACTTTAACTTCATTATAGAAGTGCGTCCATCCCACTTCGGCCGCGGTGCCTGCCGTGTGTCTGAGTGATTCACACCATCACTCCTTCACTTTGTTTTCCTCCTCTGGGGTTTTAACCACAGTGGAAACAACAATTGTGTTTGGTTCATTTGGGCTCAGATTGCTCAATTACAAGTCGTAAACAAAAGTCACTCGAGTCATCACAAGTAGATAATTTATCGGGTGCTATTGCCCGAGATCTGTTGAGAACAAACTGAAAACAAATTGGGGTTGCAACATTCGTGCAGATCTCTCTACTCAGTCCCTCGTGTCTTTCCTGTTGGTTCAAATTACATTTTCACATCCAACAAACTACCTCACAGTTTCAGTGACGTGATACAACGTGAACCCGAGTTCAAACTACATCACTCTAGTCAAACAAACCTGAGGAGGAAGTGCCTCAGTCTAAATAAACGTCTGCGAACGTGCTTGTTGTTGCATCCCAACGTGGAGGAACACTTCTGACTTTGCACGTGTTTTCTTTCAGGGTGATTTATCTGCAAGTGAGCATGAACGACGGGCTGTCCTTCATCAGCAGCAACGTGCACATCACCACCACAGAGTGTGTAAGTGGAAGCTTTTCCTACCCCCTCTTATGTATTCAACGTACATAGATTTACTATCCTTCAACGTGTGGTTAAGTCGAATTGCACAAGTGTAAATCAAAACTCAAAAATATCGGATATCTAAAACAGAAGAAACACTTTCCATTGGAGATGCATTTACACTGAACAAAAATATAAACGCAACACTTTTGCTCCCATTTTCATGAGATGAACTCAAAGATCTAAAACATTTTCTATAAACACAAAATAACCATTTCTCTCAAATATTGTTCACAAATCTGAAAGAATCTGTGATAGTGAGCACTTCTCCTTTGCCGAGATAATCCATCCCACCTCACAGGTGTGGCATATCAAGATGCTGATTAGACAGCATGATTATTGCACAGGTGTGCCTTAGGCTGGCCACACTAAAAGGCCACTCTGAAACGTGCAGTTTTGCTTTATTGGGGGGGTCTGGGGGGGTCCGAAAACCAGGCAGTAGCTGGTGTGAGGGGTAGGGTAATGTTGTGAATCGAGTGGCCTGTGTTCGTCGTCCATAGCATACGCCTGCCCATA
The DNA here is from genome assembly GCA_902827135.1 of Harpagifer antarcticus. NCBI lineage: Eukaryota > Metazoa > Chordata > Actinopteri > Perciformes > Harpagiferidae > Harpagifer > Harpagifer antarcticus. The sequence goes on along the minus strand of CADEHL010001140.1, from coordinate 1,669,531 downwards.
CCATAACCCCACCACCACCATGGGCCACTCGATGCCCTGTTGTCGTGAGAGAGAAAGTGCAGAAGGACATATCCTTTGAACTCAGTGTGCTGCTCTGTGATGCTAGCTCAGATACTTGGCATCTCATCTTGGGTGCAAGGTCATCAATGTTTGGGCTCAGGCTCTGAGCTGAGGAGACCCTCAGGATGGAGTGAAGGTGTGCGTGCAATATACCGGAGGGCCTGATCTAATAGGAATTAGAAATTATCCTGCGGGCCGAAATTAAATCCACCAAGGGCCTGATTTGGCCCCCGGGCCTTGAGTTTGACACATTTGACTTCCTCAAAACCAAGATTAAATCGGCTGTCATTTAAGACAATTTAAATAAATCTACCAACATAAAACACATATGTTGGAACATATGGAGAGCAGATTGACACCCAGCAGAAAAAAATAAACTCTTTGTAGATGTTCTCTCTCTGTCCATGTGACATAACTGTCCATTAAACACTGTGTTGTGGTTCATGGTACACAGAGCTCAATCAGACATACCATTGCAATTCGCTGCCACTAAACCAAACCATATAGGCTGAAGTCCTTAGGGAGACAGTAAATGATGGGTATGCCTGCTGCAAACCCTCCCAAAGTGCCATTTAAAGCAGATTCATCCTTTGTAGTTAACCCACAAAATGTGCACATATAGGTTTAGAAAAACATGCGTTGTATGTGCAGCAGTGACGGGACGCAGATGTGGTCGCTGTGAGCAGTTTGCTGAACCATTACTCTATAAATTCAGTCTAAAAGATTCAGAAAACTGCTGATTGGGACATTTCTGAGAATGAAAAGCAGTGACTCTTCACCACGGACCCTGAATCTCCCCCCTCTCTCTGTGTCTTTGCCCGCAAGACAGAGAGGGCAGAGTGTAACCACATGTGATCTGTGGGATGTAATGGGAACCATGTTGGGCTCACGGGCGCTCGTCTGGTTTAAAGAGAGCAGAGATGGATTCATTCAGGAGGATCACACAGTTTACACAAATACTGTCATCGAGAAAAAGTATGAAGTATTGCTTGATCTAGATAAACAACATCCTCTGTGTCTAATACTACTTCTACTATTCTAATGCTACTTCTGTTTCTCCTACTGTTGAGGTTATTCTTTTTCTACTATGTTTACTTTTACAATATCTTCTCCTACCTACTACTTTGATACTTTTTTTCTTCCAACTAGAAATGCATTCATTTCGAATTCTAGGCCAATTCAGATATTACATTTTCTAAATCCCTCAGATTTGATTTTTTCCCAAGATCTATAATTGACAGCAGCCATTTGTATAACTTATATTTTGTTGACAATTGAAATGTAATCAAAGACTCGGACCAGGAGCTATAGAGTCCCTTCGACAAAAACGCTTTGCCATGTCTACATAGGGTTTGGAAAATAGCTCGAGATAAGGTCTGTGGTTGAAACACATTGAAGAGACGGGTCACGTTTTGTTAAATAAATCTATCAATTCGAAAATTATAAAAGTAGAGTAGACAAAACGTGACCCGTCTCTTCAATGTGTTTCAACCACAGACCTTATCTCGAGCTATTTTACAAATCCAATCCAAAAAGACATTGCATTGCGTTTCTGTCGAAGGAACCCATGCGCAGCTTACTTCCTGACGCGTCACTGTGGCACTCTATAGTGAAAGAAGAGATCTTGTATCCTAGCAGGACCTTCATGGCAACATTATAGGAGGCTGTGGCTCAGTGGATAGTGCGCTGAACTTCGAATCAGGGGGTTGCAGGTTCAAGTCCCACTGCAGTCAGCATGTCATTGTGTCCCTGAGACACTTCACCCCATATTGCTCCTGTGGGGATTGCCCACTGTACAACTACGATACGATATTGCTTTATTTGTCAGATCAAGTTCACAGCAGCTCCATGTCCAACACCAACAGACAAGTATCCAGACACAATACATGAAACACAAACAACAAACATTTAACATCACAGCACAATCAGTGAGAGAAAGCGTGCATCTGATCTGGGATCAGCTCTGTGTTCACTGAGAGGATTGGCTGATGCACAAAGGAGTGCTTCAGTCTGACTTTGTTGAATGGTGGGACCCTGTATCTCCGATTAGATGGTAGCAGTTCATATTCACTGAACGTATGTAAGTCGCTTTGGATAAAAGTGTCTAACACGTGACGTAATGTCATTTCAAAATGAAAGTGCGCCAGATCACCGGGCAAATAAAGAACTTCCAGACCGAACAGCACTTTAAAATCACGGTTATTCAATGATAATGAGATTAATGATCCAAAATGATCAATCCTTTCACTATTTTGAATAATATCGCAACTGCAATATCAGTCAAAAATAATCACAATTCGTTTAATTTTCTAAACCATGCAGCCCTACTGTGTGTGCGACGTCAAATCATCATCATCAGAACTATAATTGTTATCATGGAAGACAATCGACTAGTTTCCACAGAAGTCGGATCAAATGGGCATCTTCTGTATAAACATGATCCAGATGGGTAACTGTGGGGGGGGGATTGCTTTGGTGCATTGGGTGTGTGTGTGTGTGTGTGTGTGTGTGTGTGTGTGTGTGGTGTGTGTGTGTGTGGTGTGTGTGTGTGTGTGTGTGTGTGGTGTGTGTGTGTGTGTTCTGATGTTGTGTGTGTTTGTGTGTGTTCTGATGTAGTGTGTGTTTGTGTGTGTGTTAGTGTGTGTTCTGATGTTGTGTGTGTTAGTGTGTGTTCTGATGTTGTGTGTGTTAGTGTGTGTTTGTGTGTGTTCTGATGTAGTGTGTGTTTGTGTGTGTGTTAGTGTGTGTTCTGATGTTGTGTGTGTTAGTGTGTGTACTGATGTTGTGTGTGTTAGTGTGTGTTTGTGTGTGTTCTGATGTTGTGTGTTAGTGTGTGTTAGTGTGTGTTCTGATGTTGTGCGTGTTAGTGTGTGTTAGTGTGTGTTCTGATGTAGTGTGTGTTAGTGTGTGTGTTAGTGTGTGTTCTGATGTTGTGTGTTAGTGTGTGTTAGTTGTGATGTTCTGATGTTGTGTGTGTGTTAGTGTGTTAGTTGTGTGGTTCTGATGTAGTGTGTGTTAGTGTGTGTGTTTAGTGTGTTGTTCTGATGTTGTGTGTTTAGGTGTGTGTTCTGATGTTGTGTGTGTTAGTGTGGTTGTGTGTGTTCTGATGTTGTGTGTTAGTGTGTGTTAGTGTGTGTTCTGATGTTGTGCGTGTTAGTGTGTGTTAGTGTGTGTTCTGATGTTGTGTGTTAGTGTGTGTTCTGATGTGTGTGTTGAATGTTGTGTGTTAGTGTGTGTTTCTGATGTTGTGTTAGTGTGTGGTTAGTGTGTGTTCTGATGTTGTGTGTTAGTGTGTGTTCTGATGTTGTGTGTGTTCTGATGTTTGTTTGTGTGTGTTTAGTTGTGTTCTGATATTGTGTGTGTTCTGATGTTGTGTGTTAGTGTGTGTTAGTGTGTGTTCTGATATTGTGTGTGTTCTGATGTTGTGTGTTAGTGTGTGTTAGTGTGTGTTCTGATATTGTGTGTGTTCTGATGTTGTGTGTTAGTGTGTGTTAGTGTGTGTTCTGATGTTGTGTGTGTTCTGATGTTGTGTGTGTTCACAGTTTGACGGCACCATCCTCCTGGTCACGCTGCTGGTTCTCTTCCTGCTGCTCGCCCTGCTCTTCATGTGGTGGTTCTGGCCTCTGTGCTGCACCGTGGTGAGTCGCGTAACCTTCATCCAGGAAGTGAAGTGGTTTAAAAGCAAAACACTTAAATTATCCCGAGCTTCAAAGGGGTTTGTCTAAACTCAAAAGCACTTTAGGGGGCCTTCAAAGAAATCATTAAAAAACCTTAATAGGTCCTCTGAGGTGAGATTAACGTGTCTGTGAGAAGCTAAGCAATCTCTTATTGTTCCTCAGGTGATCAAAGGACCTCCTCCTCCACCTCCTCCGGAGCCTGTGAGTCAACACACACACACACACACACACACACTGAAAGTCCTGGATGGATATCCTAGTGGATTCATCTTCCTATTATACACACATGCATTTCCAAACATTTGGACTACCTATGTTGTAAATGTATTATCTCTTCAATTTACACACGGCATCTATTGCACGTCTGTCCGTCCTGGGAGAGGGATCCCTCCTCTGTTGCTCTCCCTGAGGTTTCTCCCATGTTCCCTTTAAACTGTGGGTTTTCTCTGGAAGTGTTTCCTTGTACGATGTGAGGGTCTAAGGACAGAGGGTCTAAGGACAGAGGGTCTAAGGACAGAGGGTCTAAGGACAGAGGGTCTAAGGATAGAGGGTCTAAGGACAGAGGGTCTAAGGACAGAGGTTCTAAGGACAGAGAGTCTAAGGACAGAGAGTCTGAGGACAGAGGGTCTAAGGGCAGAGGGTCTGAGGACAGAGGTTCTGAGGACAGAGGGTCTAAGGACAGAGGGTCTAAGGACAGAGGGTCTGAGGACAGAGGGTCTAAGGACAGAGGGTCTGAGGACAGAGGGTCTAAGGACAGAGGGTCTAAGGACAGAGCGTCTGAGGACAGAGGGTCTAAGGACAGAGGGTCTAAGGACAGAGGGTCTGAAGACAGAGGGTCTAAGGACAGAGGGTCTGAGGACAGAGGGTCTAAGGACAGAGGGTCTGAGGACAGAGGGTCTAAGGACAGAGGGTCTGAGGACAGAGGGTCTAAGGACAGAGGGTCTGAGGACAGAGGGTCTAAGGACAGAGGGTCTAAGGACAGAGGGTCTGAGGACAGAGGGTCTAAGGACAGAGGGTCTGAGGACAGAGGGTCTAAGGACAGAGGGTCTGAGGACAGAGGGTCTAAGGACAGAGGGTCTGAGGACAGAGGGTCTAAGGACAGAGGGTCTGAGGACAGAGGGTCTAAGGACAGAGGGTGTCGTATCCACTGAAGTCCACTGAGACAAATGTAACATGTGATATTGGGCTATATAAATAAACATTGATTGATCGACTGAAACTGAAACTGCCTGTACATTGGCCGTTAAATAAAAAAATTAAATTGTGAGAAACGGCATTTCGTCTGTCAGTACACACAAACTGAAAGATTGACAATTAAGTTGACTTTGACTAAATGTAATAATTTGTGTTTCAGGAAAGTTCAGATGATGAAGACGGCATGCCCAAGAAGAAATGGCCGACTGTGGACGCCTCTTACTACGGAGGGAGAGGAATCGGAGGGATCAAGAGGATGGAGGTGACAAGATGACAAACCAAATGCATATTAAAAACCCTTTAGGTGGCTCTCACTGCTTCGATTTTTGAATGATATTAACGTAATGTCCTCTGCCTGCAGGTGCGTTGGGGAGGGAAGGGCTCCACCGAGGAGGGGGCTAAGCTGGAGAAGCCGAAGAACGCCGTGGTGAAGATGCCGGAGCAAGAGTACGAGCCGTACGAACCCAAACCGAAGAAACCTCACAACAAGAAGGCGCCTCAGGACAGGAAGTGGTACTCGCCCATCCGGGTAAACACACACACTCTTTTATTCAAACAATATCTTTATTGAGTTTTGACATATACAGAAACAAGGAGTAGATGAGACAAGGAAAGAGACACACACACACACGGAGACCTTGTCTCTCAAACCTATAATATAGTATCAAAAGGCAAGAGTAAAAACACACAGTAATATCAATACATTGAATACAAATGTTGATTGATTTTAGTCCGTGAACTGGAGGCTCTAGGCTCTCAAAGATCCCAAATATAGACAATACTGTAAGAGTAACCTAAAGTATGGGAAGGGGATTAATTGGGTTAGATCAGGGGGGTCAAACTCAAATACACAGTGGGCCAAAATAAAAAAATGGGTACTCGTCGAGGGCCGGACTGGTTCAATGTTTATTGCAGAACGTATTGAAATGAACTTATTGCACATATTAAACCTGGAACTAACAAAGCTTAAATTATTGCCTATAAAAACAACATTAAATAATCAGTTGCATTCATTTCTTACGGCTCTATCTGCAGCTTCTCCAGAGTCATTTCTTATGATTACATTTCTCCACAGGCCAACAACAGCTTCAACAAAACTATTCCCCTCAAAGAGAAACCAACATGCCCTGTTGTCGTGAGAGAGAAAGTGCAGAAGGAAGCATCCATTGAACTCAGTGTGCTGCTCTGTGATGCTAGCTCAGATACTTGGCGTCTCATCTTGGGTGCAAGGTCATCAATGTTTGGGCTCAGGCTCTGAGCTGAGGAGACCCTCAGGATGGAGTGAAGGTGTGCGTGCAATATACCGGAGGGCCAGATCTAATAGTAATTAGAAATTATCCTGCGGGTCGAAATTAAATCCACCAAGGGCCTGATTTGGCCCCCGGTCCTTGAGTTTGACACATGTGGGTTAGTTGTATATAATTACCAGTAGTACACACACACACAAATCTGATTCATGTGACATACTGTACTTGACTAAGGAACAAATAAAGTTACAGAAAAAGGAAATATTAATTAATTAATCATTTTCCAACCATTTTTAAAGTCCCTATGTGCTTTGGCATTCAAGGAATTTAAGTAAGATGTTTCACACTTTTACAAATTCTCCTTTCCTTATGTAAGTGAGTCTTTCCAGTAATATACAAGATGCTATTTCTTTAAACCAGTTTTGAACTATCTGGATATCTTGCATGGCACTTCTTCAGTGAATCCTGTAACAAAATGTCAGCTTTCAGGAATGTAAGAATCTGCCGTGTTTACAGTTTAACCACTGTGCATTTTGTAAGCTTTTCCCCACTGAGTTACACATAATTGTGGGGCAGCAAAGTATTCTCAACCCACAGCACATCTCTTCAACTGAAGTCAGAACATGAAAAGCACCACCAGAGTTTTCACAAGACAGCAGGGAGGGATGAAGCCTGTTCTGGACATATTTCTGCAGCATTAGTTGCATAAGCACAAACTTTCTCCAGCTATCAGTGTGCACACAGAGTAATATAACATGTCCTGCCGACAGAGAGGCTTTATTAGAGCTGGCGTCAGTAATCACTAACTACAATAGAGCTCTGTATGGAAACACTGGCCCTTCATACAGTAGCCGGAGGCGAGAAGTAGTGGAGTACAAATACTTCGTTACTGTACTTAAATACATTTTTCTGGTGTGAGTACTTTACTCCACTACTTATATTTCTGACAACTTTTTACTTTGACTTCTTACATGTTGAACCCAAATACCTGTACTTTCTACTTCTCACATGTTGAACCCAAATACCTGTACTTTCTACTTCTTACATGTTGAACACAAATACCTGTACTTTCTACTTCTCACATGTTGAACACAAATACCTGTACTTTCTACTTCTCACATGTTGAACCCAAATACCTGTACTTTCTACTTCTCACATGTTGAACTCAAATACCTGTACTTTCTACTTCTTACATGTTGAACTCAAATACCTGTACTTTCTACTTCTCACATGTTGAACTCAAATACCTGTACTTTCTACTTCTCACATGTTGAACTCAAATACCTGTACTTTCTACTTCTTACATGTTGAACCCAAATACCTGTACTTTCTACTTCTTACATGTTGAACCCAAATACCTGAACTTTCTACTTCTTACATGTTGAACCCAAATACCTGTACTTTCTACTTCTCACATGTTGAACTCAAATACCTGTACTTTCTACTTCTCACATGTTGAACTCAAATACCTGTACTTTCTACTTCTTACATGTTGAACTCAAATACCTGTACTTTCTACTTCTTACATGTTGAACTCAAATACCTGTACTTTCTACTTCTCACATGTTGAACTCAAATACCTGTACTTTCTACTTCTTACATGTTGAACTCAAATACCTGTACTTTCTACTTCTTACATGTTGAACTCAAATACCTGTACTTTCTACTTCTTACATGTTGAACTCAAATACCTGTACTTTCTACTTCTTACATGTTGAACACAAATACCTGTACTTTCTACTTCTTACATGTTGAACACAAATACCTGTACTTTCTACTTCTTACATGTTGAACACAAATACCTGTACTTTCTACTTCTCACATGTTGAACTCAAATACCTGTACTTTCTACTTCTCACATGTTGAACTCAAATACCTGTACTTTCTACTTCTTACATGTTGAACTCAAATACCTGTACTTTCTACTTCTTACATGTTGAACTCAAATACCTGTACTTTCTACTTCTCACATGTTGAACTCAAATACCTGTACTTTCTACTTCTTACATGTTGAACTCAAATACCTGTACTTTCTACTTCAACATGTTGAACACAAATACCTGTACTTTCTACTTCTCACATGTTGAACTCAAATACCTGTACTTTCTACTTCTCACATGTTGAACTCAAATACCTGTACTTTCTACTTCTTACATGTTGAACTCAAATACCTGTACTTCTACTTCTACATGTTGAACTCAAATACCTGTACTTTCTACTTCTCACATGTTGAACTCAAATACCTGTACTTTCTACTTCTTACATGTTGAACTCAAATACCTGTACTTTCTACTTCTTACATGTTGAACCCAAATACCTGTACTTTCTACTTCTTACATGTTGAACTCAAATACCTGTACTTTCTACTTCTCACATGTTGAACTCAAATACCTGTACTTTCTACTTCTCACATGTTGAACACAAATACCTGTACTTTCTAATTCTTACATGTTGAACTCAAATACCTGTACTTTCTAATTCTTACATGTTGAACTCAAATACCTGTACTTTCTACTTCTTACATGTTGAACCCAAATACCTGTACTTTCTACTTCTTACATGTGAGAGAAAACAACTCCAAAAGGAAAAGGGGGATAAATATTTGGAGAAATGGGATCTTAACAATATCTCACTTGTTGTCTGACCTCTTACATGCTTTGTGAACTGTACCTGTGATGTATAGTACGTGTGCCAACCTGTTCTATCTTAAAAACAAACACCAAAGTCACACAACAACACAAATAAACAAGCAGATCAAAGCCACAGTATACCAGTTACTCCAAGGTCAAATTACTGTCAGTTCCCCGTCAAAAAAGGCTGATTGACTGCATGGTAAAGTGGTAAAGATATTCCAAATATAGGGTGCAATAAAAGCGATTTTCTTAATGTCTAAAAACAGCTCTTCCATCCACAGCAGTACCTTTAGTGTTGGTGTTCCTGTCTGTTTCTTTCTTGTGTAGTTGATACACTGGCTATGGATAAGAGCCTCACATTACCCCACTTCAAACAATTCAAACTCTCCGTGTCAGCAGACATGAACCAAAGCATTGTGCAGTGACTCATCAGCTGAGCTCCAACCAGAGAGGAAGCAGCCAATCAGAGGAATCAGCAGCTGTAGTGTTTGTTTGGGATTAAAAACCTGCTCTCTGGCATTAAAGCAGCCACAGACCGACTGTCTGCTGATCCAGGAGAAACACTATTAATAGACATTGATGGATGGTGGTGTTTGTGTCCAGATGTTTAACCTCTCCTCCCTCTTCTTCAGGGGAAACTGGATGCTATCTTGTCGCTGTTTCGCCGCGGATACGACCAGGTGTCCTTGATGAGACCTCAGCCCGGGGACCATGTGAGTAGTTCACCTTTTACACTTTTTATTAGGATCCCCTAACCCTAACCGTTATGTAATTACCAATCCCCTTCTGCTTCAAGTTAGTGATTGATACTTGGAATGACCCGTAGCTGCATCTCATCCTGTCTCTTTACTTTCTTCACCTTTCATTCATCTGTCATTTCATGTATTTTTCCTTTTTGATAGGGATGGGAAGGCAAATGTATATTCGAATATTCGACCCCCCAAAAAACGGTTAACCGATTAACCGAAATGTACATATCCTTTAAAAATAAATAAAGAATGTGGGAAACATTTTTACAAAAAGAAAATAATAATAATTAATTTTGAAAAATAAATAAATACAAATAAGTATAGAAACCAAGTCGAATTCGTCAAATGTATTGAACTGGTGATCACAGTATGAACAGTGACAGCTATAGGCCTACAGCTTTCATGCTTAAAACATAACTTGGTTTTCTGATGGAGTTGGACATAAACGTGAGTGAAGTATAACCTGTACGCGCGAGAGAGAGACCAGCACCTGCAGCTCTGCCCGCGGTGAGGGACCGGTGAGCGGAGCAAAACACACCTTTAGACCTAACACACTTAGCTATGGCCACTGAATTATTCCATTTGATCATCAACTTAGGCACCCCACCCAAAAAAAAAGTATTAAACATTTTTAAACATATTCATAACTCATATTCTCATATATACCTGAATAATTTCGAATATTCGATTAATCGTTCCCATCCCTACTTTTTGAGATTGTGTATATATATATCCTTTATTTAACCAGGTAAAAGTCCCATTGAGATTAAAATCTATTTTTCAAGAGCGACCTGGCCAAGAGGGCAGCTTGAACAAAGTTACAACAAATGAACACAAAAAAATACAATACGAATTGCTGGTAAACTTGACAATTACTGCCTCATGTTTGTAAGCCTCTGCCAACCAGACGGTAAAGTCTGTCCAAAATGTCATAATTTTATCATTTTTGTCATAAAAAGCATATTTTGTGCAGTCACAGTGTCGGACGTTTCTACTAAATTGGATAAAAAGTGTTATATTACATTTGGTGCTGACGAGAATGGGACTCACTTGACGTCACAGTGACCTTGACGCTCGACCCTCTCAGAGAGAGAGAGAGAGAGAGAGAGAGAGAGAGAGAGAGAGAGAGAGAGACTTCCGCTCGTTTCTCCCGTGTTATTCTCCAAAGATAATGTAAACTTGAATAATGTACTTACTTATACTTTAAACATCACTTTAAATGGGAGATCCCCATAGGCCCCGCCCACTCATTGGACCGCCGATCGGTATCAGCCGATACTGATTCCGGCGATCGATCGCTCCAAAATTGTCGATCGGAGCATCCCTACTTTTAGGTGGTCTGTAACCTCGTAAAATAATGTTGTATGACTTCTCCTTGGCTTTGAAAGTAACTCTGGTGATTGCACTATTGTAGTTGGTAATGAAACTACATCCTTGGATGAAGATATCTCTCAGAAGGACGAAAAAGTCTAAAAAACAACTTTATGTTTCAAAACCGGCTGAGTTTTGAAGGTCTTTTGTCTGAAAGTCTTCACTCATCTGTATGCATTACTCATCCCTCCCTCCCTCTCTCTCTCTCCCCCCCTGGAGCTCCTCTGCTGGCTCACACCTCCTCTGGCTCTCCTCCACCCAGCCTCGCTCACACCTGCTTCACATTAAGCGCCATCAAATCTGATAAAAACCAGAACCGCAGCTCGCAGCCGGACACATCCTCGCAGCTCGATTGGAGGCTTTTCTGATGTGTTCGTGTGTGAGAGAGATAGTAAAAAAACCTCTCCTTATATCAGCCACATGGTTTCACTTTTAAGGTCTGGAGCTTTTGTTTTAATAAAACTCCAGATAAGAAGATGGGGAGTTCACCGAGTACAGAAAGCTCTCTCAGGATGTTTGCAATCCCTCTGATGCATTCAGTTTGAATGTTTAACGCCTTCGGGTGATATTTTA